>CM056053.1:63973324-63985824 GCA_029574335.1 Rana kukunoris | reverse complement strand
ATGGGTAGGTGGGTGAGGTGAATGCCTAGGTGATGAGGGGTGATGATGGGGTGTAGAGATATGGGTAGGTGGGTGAGGTGTATGTCCCTGTGATGAGGGGTGATGAGGGGGTGTAGAGATATGGGTAGGTGGGTGAGGTGTATGCCCCGGTGATGAGGGGTGATGATGGGGTGAGATATGGGTAGGTGGGTGAGGTGTATGCCCCGGTGATGAGGGGTGATGAGGGGGTGTAGAGATATGGGTAGGTGGGTGAGGTGTATGCCCCGGTGATGAGGGGGTGAGATATGGGTAGGTGGGTGAGGTGTATGCCCCGGTGATGATGGGGTGAGATATGGGTAGGTGGGTGAGGTGTATGCCCCGGTGATGAGTGGTGATGATGGGGTGTAGAGATATGGGTAGGTGGGTGAGGTGTATGCCCCGGTGATGAGGGGTGAGATATGGGTAGGTGGGTGAGGTGTATGCCCCGGTGATGAGGGGTGATGATGGGGTGAGATATGGGTAGGTGGGTGAGGTGTATGCCCCGGTGATGAGGGGTGATGAGGGGGTGTAGAGATATGGGTAGGTGGGTGAGGTGTATGCCCCGGTGATGAGGGGTGATGATGGGGTGAGATATGGGTAGGTGGGTGAGGTGTATGCCCCGGTGATGATGGGGTGAGATATGGGTAGGTGGGTGAGGTGTATGCCCCGGTGATGAGTGGTGATGATGGGGTGTAGAGATATGGGTAGGTGGGTGAGGTGTATGCCCTGGTGATGAGGGGTGAGATATGGGTAGGTGGGTGAGGTGTATGCCCCGGTGATGAGGAGGAAGATATGGGTAGGTGGGTGAGGTGTATGCCCCTGTGATGAGGGGTGATGATGGGGTGTAGAGATATGGGTAGGTGGGTGAGGTGTATGCCCCGGTGATGAGTGGTGATGATGGGGTGTAGAGATATGGGTAGGTGGGTGAGGTGTATGCCCCGGTGATGAGTGGTGATGATGGGGTGTAGAGATATGGGTAGGTGGGTGAGGTGTATGCCCTGGTGATGAGGGGTGAGATATGGGTAGGTGGGTGAGGTGTATGCCCCGGTGATGAGGAGGAAGATATGGGTAGGTGGGTGAGGTGTATGCCCCTGTGATGAGGGGTGATGATGGGGTGTAGAGATATGGGTAGGTGGGTGAGGTGTATGCCCCGGTGATGAGTGGTGATGATGGGGTGTAGAGATATGGGTAGGTGGGTGAGGTGTATGCCCTGGTGATGAGTGGTGATGATGGGGTGTAGAGATATGGGTAGGTGGGTGAGGTGTATGCCCCTGTGATGAGGGGTGATGATGGGGTGTAGAGATATGGGTAGGTGGGTGAGGTGTATGCCCCGGTGATGAGTGGTGATGATGGGGTGTAGAGATATGGGTAGGTGGGTGAGGTGTATGCCCCGGTGATGAGTGGTGATGATGGGGTGTAGAGATATGGGTAGGTGGGTGAGGTGTATGCCCCGGTGATGATGGGGTGTAGAGATATGGGTAGGTGGGTGAGGTGTATGCCCCGGTGATGAGGGGTGATGATGGGGTGTAGAGATATGGGTAGGTGGGTGAGGTGTATGCCCCGGTGATGAGTGGTGATGATGGGGTGTAGAGATATGGGTAGGTGGGTGAGGTGTATGCCCCTGTGATGAGGGGTGATGATGGGGTGTAGAGATATGGGTAGGTGGGTGAGGTGTATGCCCCTGTGATGAGGGGTGATGATGGGGTGAGATATAGGTAGGTGGGTGAGGTGTATGCCCCGGTGATGAGGAGGAAGATATGGGTAGGTGGGTGAGGTGTATGCCCCTGTGATGAGGGGTGATGATGGGGTGTAGAGATATGGGTAGGTGGGTGAGGTGTATGCCCCGGTGATGAGTGGTGATGATGGGGTGTAGAGATATGGGTAGGTGGGTGAGGTGTATGCCCCGGTGATGAGTGGTGATGATGGGGTGTAGAGATATGGGTAGGTGGGTGAGGTGTATGCCCCGGTGATGATGGGGTGTAGAGATATGGGTAGGTGGGTGAGGTGTATGCCCCGGTGATGAGGGGTGATGATGGGGTGTAGAGATATGGGTAGGTGGGTGAGGTGTATGCCCCGGTGATGAGTGGTGATGATGGGGTGTAGAGATATGGGTAGGTGGGTGAGGTGTATGCCCCTGTGATGAGGGGTGATGATGGGGTGTAGAGATATGGGTAGGTGGGTGAGGTGTATGCCCCGGTGATGAGGGGTGATGATGGGGTGAGATATAGGTAGGTGGGTGAGGTGTATGCCCCGGTGATGAGGGGTGATGAGGGGTGAGATATGGGTAGGTGGGTGAGGTGTATGCCCCGGTGATGAGGGGTGAGATATGGGTAGGTGGGTGAGGTGTATGCCCCGGTGATGAGGGGTGATGATGGGGTGTAGAGATATGGGTAGGTGGGTGAGTTGTATGCCCCGGTGATGAGTGGTGATGATGGGGTGTAGAGATATGGGTAGGTGGGTGAGGTGTATGCCCCTGTGATGAGGGGTGATGATGGGGTGTAGAGATATGGGTAGGTGGGTGAGGTGTATGCCCCTGTGATGAGGGGTGATGATGGGGTGAGATATAGGTAGGTGGGTGAGGTGTATGCCCCGGTGATGAGGAGGAAGATATGGGTAGGTGGGTGAGGTGTATGCCCCTGTGATGAGGGGTGATGATGGGGTGTAGAGATATGGGTAGGTGGGTGAGGTGTATGCCCCGGTGATGAGTGGTGATGATGGGGTGTAGAGATATGGGTAGGTGGGTGAGGTGTATGCCCCGGTGATGAGTGGTGATGATGGGGTGTAGAGATATGGGTAGGTGGGTGAGGTGTATGCCCCGGTGATGATGGGGTGTAGAGATATGGGTAGGTGGGTGAGGTGTATGCCCCGGTGATGAGTGGTGATGATGGGGTGTAGAGATATGGGTAGGTGGGTGAGGTGTATGCCCCGGTGATGATGGGGTGTAGAGATATGGGTAGGTGGGTGAGGTGTATGCCCCGGTGATGAGGGGTGATGATGGGGTGTAGAGATATGGGTAGGTGGGTGAGGTGTATGCCCCGGTGATGAGTGGTGATGATGGGGTGTAGAGATATGGGTAGGTGGGTGAGGTGTATGCCCCTGTGATGAGGGGTGATGATGGGGTGTAGAGATATGGGTAGGTGGGTGAGGTGTATGCCCCGGTGATGAGGGGTGATGATGGGGTGAGATATAGGTAGGTGGGTGAGGTGTATGCCCCGGTGATGAGGGGTGATGAGGGGTGAGATATGGGTAGGTGGGTGAGGTGTATGCCCCGGTGATGAGGGGTGAGATATGGGTAGGTGGGTGAGGTGTATGCCCCGGTGATGAGGGGTGAGATATGGGTAGGTGGGTGAGGTGTATGCCCCTGTGATGAGGGGTGAGATATGGGTAGGTGGGTGAGGTGTATGCCCCGGTGATGAGGGGTGAGATATGGGTAGGTGGGTGAGGTGTATGCCCCGGTGATGAGGGGTGATGATGGGGTGAGATATGGGTAGGTGGGTGAGGTGTATGCCCCTGTGATGAGGGGTGATGATGGGGTGTAGAGATATGGGTAGGTGGGTGAGGTGTATGCCCCGGTGATGAGGGGTGATGATGGGGTGTAGAGATATGGGTAGGTGGGTGAGGTGTATGCCCCTGTGATGAGGGGTGATGAGGGGTGAGATATGGGTAGGTGGGTGAGGTGTATGCCCCTGTGATGAGGGGTGATGATGGGGTGTAGAGATATGGGTAGGTGGGTGAGGTGTATGCCCCGGTGATGAGGGGTGATGATGGGGTGAGATATAGGTAGGTGGGTGAGGTGTATGCCCCTGTGATGAGGGGTGATGATGGGGTGAGATATGGGTAGGTGGGTGAGGTGTATGCCCCTGTGATGAGGGGTGAGATATGGGTAGGTGGGTGAGGTGTATGCCTAGGTGATGAGGGATGATGGGGTGTAGAGATATGGGTAGGTGGGTGAGGTGTATGCCCCGGTGATGAGGGGTGAGATATGGGTAGGTGGGTGAGGTGTATGCCCCGGTGATGAGGGGTGATGATGGGGTGAGATATGGGTAGGTGGGTGAGGTGTATGCCCCGGTGATGAGGGGTGATGATGGGGTGAGATATGGGTAGGTGGGTGAGTTGTATGCCCCGGCGGTGATGAGGGGTGAGATATGGGTAGGTGGGTGAGGTGAATGCCTAGGTGATGAGTGGTGATGATGGGGTGAGATATAGGTAGGTGGGTGAGGTGTATGCCCCTGTGATGAGGGGTGATGATGGGGTGAGATATGGGTAGGTGGGTGAGGTGAATGCCCCGGTGATGAGGGGTGATGATGGGGTGAGATATAGGTAGGTGGGTGAGGTGTATGCCCCTGTGATGAGGGGTGATGATGGGGTGAGATATAGGTAGGTGGGTGAGGTGTATGCCCCGGTGATGAGGAGGAAGATATGGGTAGGTGGGTGAGGTGTATGCCCCTGTGATGAGGGGTGATGATGGGGTGTAGAGATATGGGTAGGTGGGTGAGGTGTATGCCCCGGTGATGAGTGGTGATGATGGGGTGTAGAGATATGGGTAGGTGGGTGAGGTGTATGCCCCGGTGATGAGTGGTGATGATGGGGTGTAGAGATATGGGTAGGTGGGTGAGGTGTATGCCCCGGTGATGATGGGGTGTAGAGATATGGGTAGGTGGGTGAGGTGTATGCCCCGGTGATGAGTGGTGATGATGGGGTGTAGAGATATGGGTAGGTGGGTGAGGTGTATGCCCCGGTGATGATGGGGTGTAGAGATATGGGTAGGTGGGTGAGGTGTATGCCCCGGTGATGAGGGGTGATGATGGGGTGTAGAGATATGGGTAGGTGGGTGAGGTGTATGCCCCGGTGATGAGTGGTGATGATGGGGTGTAGAGATATGGGTAGGTGGGTGAGGTGTATGCCCTGTGATGAGGGGTGATGATGGGGTGTAGAGATATGGGTAGGTGGGTGAGGTGTATGCCCCGGTGATGAGGGGTGATGATGGGGTGAGATATAGGTAGGTGGGTGAGGTGTATGCCCCGGTGATGAGGGGTGATGAGGGGTGAGATATGGGTAGGTGGGTGAGGTGTATGCCCCGGTGATGAGGGGTGAGATATGGGTAGGTGGGTGAGGTGTATGCCCCGGTGATGAGGGGTGAGATATGGGTAGGTGGGTGAGGTGTATGCCCCTGTGATGAGGGGTGAGATATGGGTAGGTGGGTGAGGTGTATGCCCCGGTGATGAGGGGTGAGATATGGGTAGGTGGGTGAGGTGTATGCCCCGGTGATGAGGGGTGATGATGGGGTGAGATATGGGTAGGTGGGTGAGGTGTATGCCCCTGTGATGAGGGGTGATGATGGGGTGTAGAGATATGGGTAGGTGGGTGAGGTGTATGCCCCGGTGATGAGGGGTGATGATGGGGTGTAGAGATATGGGTAGGTGGGTGAGGTGTATGCCCCTGTGATGAGGGGTGATGAGGGGTGAGATATGGGTAGGTGGGTGAGGTGTATGCCCCTGTGATGAGGGGTGATGATGGGGTGTAGAGATATGGGTAGGTGGGTGAGGTGTATGCCCCGGTGATGAGGGGTGATGATGGGGTGAGATATAGGTAGGTGGGTGAGGTGTATGCCCCTGTGATGAGGGGTGATGATGGGGTGAGATATGGGTAGGTGGGTGAGGTGTATGCCCCTGTGATGAGGGGTGAGATATGGGTAGGTGGGTGAGGTGTATGCCTAGGTGATGAGGGATGATGGGGTGTAGAGATATGGGTAGGTGGGTGAGGTGTATGCCCCGGTGATGAGGGGTGAGATATGGGTAGGTGGGTGAGGTGTATGCCCCGGTGATGAGGGGTGATGATGGGGTGAGATATGGGTAGGTGGGTGAGGTGTATGCCCCGGTGATGAGGGGTGATGATGGGGTGAGATATGGGTAGGTGGGTGAGTTGTATGCCCCGGCGGTGATGAGGGGTGAGATATGGGTAGGTGGGTGAGGTGAATGCCTAGGTGATGAGTGGTGATGATGGGGTGAGATATAGGTAGGTGGGTGAGGTGTATGCCCCTGTGATGAGGGGTGATGATGGGGTGAGATATGGGTAGGTGGGTGAGGTGAATGCCCCGGTGATGAGGGGTGATGATGGGGTGAGATATAGGTAGGTGGGTGAGGTGTATGCCCCTGTGATGAGGGGTGATGATGGGGTGAGATATAGGTAGGTGGGTGAGGTGTATGCCCCGGTGATGAGGAGGAAGATATGGGTAGGTGGGTGAGGTGTATGCCCCTGTGATGAGGGGTGATGATGGGGTGTAGAGATATGGGTAGGTGGGTGAGGTGTATGCCCCGGTGATGAGTGGTGATGATGGGGTGTAGAGATATGGGTAGGTGGGTGAGGTGTATGCCCCGGTGATGAGTGGTGATGATGGGGTGTAGAGATATGGGTAGGTGGGTGAGGTGTATGCCCCGGTGATGATGGGGTGTAGAGATATGGGTAGGTGGGTGAGGTGTATGCCCCGGTGATGAGTGGTGATGATGGGGTGTAGAGATATGGGTAGGTGGGTGAGGTGTATGCCCCGGTGATGATGGGGTGTAGAGATATGGGTAGGTGGGTGAGGTGTATGCCCCGGTGATGAGGGGTGATGATGGGGTGTAGAGATATGGGTAGGTGGGTGAGGTGTATGCCCCGGTGATGAGTGGTGATGATGGGGTGTAGAGATATGGGTAGGTGGGTGAGGTGTATGCCCCTGTGATGAGGGGTGATGATGGGGTGTAGAGATATGGGTAGGTGGGTGAGGTGTATGCCCCGGTGATGAGGGGTGATGATGGGGTGAGATATAGGTAGGTGGGTGAGGTGTATGCCCCGGTGATGAGGGGTGATGAGGGGTGAGATATGGGTAGGTGGGTGAGGTGTATGCCCCGGTGATGAGGGGTGAGATATGGGTAGGTGGGTGAGGTGTATGCCCCGGTGATGAGGGGTGAGATATGGGTAGGTGGGTGAGGTGTATGCCCCTGTGATGAGGGGTGAGATATGGGTAGGTGGGTGAGGTGTATGCCCCGGTGATGAGGGGTGAGATATGGGTAGGTGGGTGAGGTGTATGCCCCGGTGATGAGGGGTGATGATGGGGTGAGATATGGGTAGGTGGGTGAGGTGTATGCCCCTGTGATGAGGGGTGATGATGGGGTGTAGAGATATGGGTAGGTGGGTGAGGTGTATGCCCCGGTGATGAGGGGTGATGATGGGGTGTAGAGATATGGGTAGGTGGGTGAGGTGTATGCCCCTGTGATGAGGGGTGATGAGGGGTGAGATATGGGTAGGTGGGTGAGGTGTATGCCCCTGTGATGAGGGGTGATGATGGGGTGTAGAGATATGGGTAGGTGGGTGAGGTGTATGCCCCGGTGATGAGGGGTGATGATGGGGTGAGATATAGGTAGGTGGGTGAGGTGTATGCCCCTGTGATGAGGGGTGATGATGGGGTGAGATATGGGTAGGTGGGTGAGGTGTATGCCCCTGTGATGAGGGGTGAGATATGGGTAGGTGGGTGAGGTGTATGCCTAGGTGATGAGGGATGATGGGGTGTAGAGATATGGGTAGGTGGGTGAGGTGTATGCCCCGGTGATGAGGGGTGAGATATGGGTAGGTGGGTGAGGTGTATGCCCCGGTGATGAGGGGTGATGATGGGGTGAGATATGGGTAGGTGGGTGAGGTGTATGCCCCGGTGATGAGGGGTGATGATGGGGTGAGATATGGGTAGGTGGGTGAGGTGTATGCCCCTGTGATGAGGGGTGATGATGGGGTGTAGAGATATGGGTAGGTGGGTGAGGTGTATGCCCCGGTGATGAGGGGTGATGATGGGGTGAGATATAGGTAGGTGGGTGAGGTGTATGCCCCTGTGATGAGGGGTGATGATGGGGTGAGATATGGGTAGGTGGGTGAGGTGTATGCCCCTGTGATGAGGGGTGAGATATGGGTAGGTGGGTGAGGTGTATGCCTAGGTGATGAGGGATGATGGGGTGTAGAGATATGGGTAGGTGGGTGAGGTGTATGCCCCGGTGATGAGGGGTGAGATATGGGTAGGTGGGTGAGGTGTATGCCCCGGTGATGAGGGGTGATGATGGGGTGAGATATGGGTAGGTGGGTGAGGTGTATGCCCCGGTGATGAGGGGTGATGATGGGGTGAGATATGGGTAGGTGGGTGAGGTGAATGCCCCGGTGATGAGGGGTGATGATGGGGTGAGATATAGGTAGGTGGGTGAGGTGTATGCCCCGGTGATGAGGGGTGATGATGGGGTGTAGAGATATGGGTAGGTGGGTGAGGTGTATGCCCCTGTGATGAGGGGTGATGAGGGGTGAGATATGGGTAGGTGGGTGAGGTGTATGCCCCTGTGATGAGGGGTGATGATGGGGTGTAGAGATATGGGTAGGTGGGTGAGGTGTATGCCCCGGTGATGAGGGGTGATGATGGGGTGAGATATAGGTAGGTGGGTGAGGTGTATGCCCCTGTGATGAGGGGTGATGATGGGGTGAGATATGGGTAGGAGGGTGAGGTGTATGCCCCTGTGATGAGGGGTGAGATATGGGTAGGTGGGTGAGGTGTATGCCTAGGTGATGAGGGATGATGGGGTGTAGAGATATGGGTAGGTGGGTGAGGTGTATGCCCCGGTGATGAGGGGTGAGATATGGGTAGGTGGGTGAGGTGTATGCCCCGGTGATGAGGGGTGATGATGGGGTGAGATATGGGTAGGTGGGTGAGGTGTATGCCCCGGTGATGAGGGGTGATGATGGGGTGAGATATGGGTAGGTGGGTGAGGTGTATGCCCCTGTGATGAGGGGTGATGATGGGGTGTAGAGATATGGGTAGGTGGGTGAGGTGTATGCCCCGGTGATGAGGGGTGATGATGGGGTGAGATATAGGTAGGTGGGTGAGGTGTATGCCCCTGTGATGAGGGGTGATGATGGGGTGAGATATGGGTAGGTGGGTGAGGTGTATGCCCTGTGATGAGGGGTGAGATATGGGTAGGTGGGTGAGGTGTATGCCTAGGTGATGAGGGATGATGGGGTGTAGAGATATGGGTAGGTGGGTGAGGTGTATGCCCCGGTGATGAGGGGTGAGATATGGGTAGGTGGGTGAGGTGTATGCCCCGGTGATGAGGGGTGATGAGGGGTGAGATATGGGTAGGTGGGTGAGGTGAATGCCCCGGTGATGAGGGGTGATGATGGGGTGAGATATGGGTAGGTGGGTGAGGTGTATGCCTAGGTGATGAGGGGTGATGGGGTGTAGAGATATGGGTAGGTGGGTGAGGTGTATGCCCCGGTGATGAGGGGTGAGATATGGGTAGGTGGGTGAGGTGTATGCCTAGGTGATGAGGGGTGATGGGGTGTAGAGATATGGGTAGGTGGGTGAGGTGTATGCCCCGGTGATGAGGGGTGAGATATGGGTAGGTGGGTGAGGTGTATGCCTAGGTGATGAGGGGTGATGGGGTGTAGAGATATGGGTAGGTGGGTGAGGTGTATGCCCCGGTGATGAGGGGTGAGATATGGGTAGGTGGGTGAGGTGTATGCCCCGGTGATGAGGGGTGATGATGGGGTGCAGAGATATGGGTAGTTGGATGAGTTGTATGCCCCGGCGGTGATGAGGTGTGATGTGAGGGGGGAGGGGGTGCTGTAATACATGACGGTGATGAATGGACAGCGATGATGATGATGATGATGATGATGATGATGAAGGTCGGGCTCCTCATTAATAACAATAGGCGTCTCATCCACACGCTCGGTCGGTCCACCTTTAGAAAATAAAGGCTTGTTGGTTTCAGGCAGCCAGGCCCCGCCTCCCTCCGGAGGAGATAATAGGATTGGTCGGGGGGCGGGCCCTGGCCGGCCCGTGTATAAATATTCATGAGGTCGGCATGTATCCCAGCAGACAGAGTGCAGCGCTCAGAGTGAAGTGTCGGTGGTGATCGGAGAGATCGGTGCGATCCCGGGGGCTGTCACTTGGATTTATCGCCTTGTTGGGGAGAAGTTTAGTCGGACTTGCTGGAACTTATGGCGGGGAGGTGATGGGAGGTCTGGCCGCGATCATGTACCTGCCGATCCTCTCGCTGCTTGCATGCTGTCTCCCCCCGGCACTGGGCGCCGCTGCCAAGGACTTGACATGCCAGGAGATCACGGTGCCCCTGTGTAAGGGAATCGGCTACAATCACACGTATATGCCCAACCAGTTCAATCATGACACGCAGGACGAGGCCGGCCTGGAGGTGCACCAGTTCTGGCCGCTGGTGGAGATCCATTGCTCGGCCGATCTGAAGTTCTTCTTATGCAGCATGTACACACCGATCTGCCTGGAGGACTACAAGAAGCCGCTCCCCCCATGTCGGAGTGTGTGTGAGCGGGCCCGGGCCGGCTGCGCCCCTCTCATGCGCCAATACGGCTTTGCCTGGCCGGATCGGATGCGATGTGATCGGTTACCGGAGCTTGGGAACCCGGACACCTTGTGTATGGACCACAACCACACCGATCTGACCACCGCAGCGCCCAACCTTCCCGACCAGCGTATGCCCAAGGCGCCCAGCCACCCGCACAAGGGCGGAACAATCAGCAAACCCCGCGCGGAGCCCCCGCGGAGCAAGCCCAGAGTCCCCGCAGGGTGCGAGCCTGGCTGCCAGTGCAGGGAGCCCATGGTGCTGGTGTCCAATGAGAGGCACCCTCTCTACAACAGGGTAAGGACTGGTCAGACCCCCAATTGTGCCATGCCCTGCCACAACCCCTACTTCTCCCAAGAGGAGAGGACCTTCACCACCTTCTGGATCGGCCTGTGGTCTGTCCTCTGCTTTGCCTCCACCTTTGCCACTGTGTCCACCTTCCTCATTGACATGGAGAGGTTCAAGTACCCCGAGAGACCCATCATCTTCCTGTCCGCCTGCTACCTGTTGGTGTCCGCTGGCTACCTGGTGCGTCTGATCGCTGGCCACGAGAAGGTGGCGTGTAGCCGGGAGCACGACCTGGAGCACATCCACTATGAGACTACTGGACCTGCCCTTTGCACCCTGGTCTTCCTGCTCATCTACTTCTTTGGCATGGCCAGCTCCATCTGGTGGGTCATCCTGTCCCTCACTTGGTTCCTGGCGGCCGGCATGAAATGGGGCAACGAGGCCATCGCCGGCTACTCCCAGTACTTCCACTTGGCCGCCTGGTTGGTGCCCAGCATCAAGTCCATCGCTGTGCTGGCCCTCAGCTCGGTGGACGGGGACCCAGTGGCTGGCATCTGCTATGTGGGCAACCAGAACTTAGACAACCTGAGGGGCTTCGTCCTGGCCCCCTTGGTCATCTACCTCTTCATTGGCAGCATGTTCCTGCTAGCCGGGTTTGTGTCCCTTTTCAGGATTCGTAGTGTCATCAAACAAGGTGGCACCAAAACGGACAAACTGGAAAAACTAATGATCCGCATTGGGATATTCAGCGTACTTTACACAGTGCCAGCTACCATTGTGGTGGCATGCTTCTTCTATGAACAGCACAACCGCCAAGGTTGGGAGATGGCCCATAACTGTAACTCTTGCCTCCCCGAGTTGGCACAGCCTCGCCGGCCGGACTATGCCGTCTTCATGCTAAAGTACTTTATGTGCCTGGTGGTTGGCATCACCTCTGGGGTATGGATTTGGTCAGGGAAGACTTTGGAGTCCTGGAGGGCTTTCTGCACACGCTGCTGCTGGGGCAGCAAAGCAACTGGTGGCTCTATGTACAGTGATGTCAGCACCGGCTTGACATGGAGGTCTGGCACTGCCAGTTCTGTGTCTTACCCAAAGCAGATGCCCTTATCTCAGGTCTAACAAATCAGGGGGGGGGGAGGACTGGGGGAAGGGACCTGAGACGCACGAGGGTTTCGAGATCTGCCAACCTAACCCGAAAGCAAGCCCCTTCCCATTCTTTTAGTTTCTTGCTATTAGCATGATAATGAACTCTTAATGGTATCCATTAGTAGGGACTTGAATGACTGGTCAGAACAATGTACCTGGTATTGAAGCCTCCCTGATTTGTCTCCATTTATATGCAAGGAGCTTTGCTAAGACCTTATATTAACTGGTCCGGCAGGGGATTGTCCCTGCGCTTCCGCCACTGGAGGCAACAACTTCATTTGCGTGTTGGAGCAATCTTATTATTATGTGTTTTATGTTTTTTTTTAAATGTATGTTGTATGTCGGTCCTCAACATTTCTTTCCTACAGTTGCTGGAGTGACCCCCATCAGTGCCCGCTCACCCTACCTTACCATAATCTTAAAATATGCCTTCCTGTGGCACTCCAGGGTCAGGTAACAACAATAGGGGGGATGGGATCTCTTAATTAGCCAAGCAAATGCCTTCCAGGTATGGACAACAGAGGGGGGGGCATTTAGCTGCAGATGCAAACTACAAGTCTCAGCATGTCTTTGCCAACACGGCATGCTGAGACTTATAGTTTCTCCACAGCTAAAGCGCCGTCGGTTGCCTATTCCTGCCTTAAACTTTTGTCTTAAGAA
>CM056053.1:63773324-63968324 GCA_029574335.1 Rana kukunoris | reverse complement strand
CAGGAATATGGGAAATTGTAACCCATACTTACTGTGATTTTCCTTTCCTGGTTATTTATCATGCTAGCCCAGGTCCATAGTACCAGAAATGGTTAGGATGAGTACCAGGAAAGGTTAGTGTTAGTTGCTGGGGGGGCTTTAAAGAGGAAGTAAACGCTAATGGGTTTTAGTTCCTCTTTAGCCCACTGAAAAGCCTGCAAATGTAAAGCAAAATGGACTAGTATGCATCGCATACTAGCCCATTATGTGCCACCTACCTGCAAAATAATCGAGTGATGTCCCCTGTGTAGGCAGCGTCCATCTTCTGTCCCCTCTTCCTTCTGGGCTGTGGACTCCGGCTCTGTGATTCACCGAAGCCGCGTGACATCACTCCAACGCATGCGCACGAGAGCTGCCATTTACGGCACAGGCTGGGGAGGAAATGGGAAACGACACTTAGTTTTGTTTCTTCCCCGCGCATGCGCCGTTAACATTTTCGGCAGACTACTAGTGAAATATCTCCTAAACGGCGCATGTTTAGGAGATATTTCTACTACCTATAGGTAAGCCTTATTCTAGGCTTATCTATAGGTAGAAGGCAGGGGCGGACTGACCATTGAGGAACTCGGGCACTGCCCGAGGGCCCCATGCCACTAGGGGGCCCCATCAGGGATGCCAGGCTCATTAAAACCAGGGACAGTATGTAAAAATCAGTGTTTTTTTTACATCTGTCCCTGATATGTCCAAAACCTACATGCTTTTGATGTGAAAATCCCGAGATTTTAGCTGCCCTGCCTCTGTACTGCCATCTGGCTTGGTGGCCATCTGTAAACCCGGGGGCCCCATAATCTTCTATTGCCCGGGGGCCCCATGAGTTGTCAGTCCGCCCCTGGTAGAAGGAGTCAAAAAGGGTTTACAACCACTTTAAGTGACCTTTATTATTTGACCCTGCAAGGAAAGGGTCACTTTAATGTATAGGTGTCATTGAGCCCAGGTTCACACTGGGCTGCGGGAATGAAGCCGTGCGAGTTCCCGCTTGTCAGTCCCGATTTCGGCTGCAATTTCTGAGGCCGCGTACACACGAGGAGATTTATCCGATGAAAACGGTCCGACAGACCGTTTTCATCGGATATGTCTGCTGGGATATTTTGGTTTGATTAGTGTACACACGATCAAACCAAAATCCCTGCGGACAGACAGCGCGGTGACGTTGACGCTGCCACGTCACCGAACCAGGAAGTAAAATACTTCCACGCATGCGTCAAATCCATTCGACACATGCGGGGGATTTTTGTCCGCTGGTTAGGCGTACTAACCAGCGGACATGTCGGACAGACAGGTTTCCAGCAGACAAGTTTTAAAGCATGCTTTAAAACTTTTGTCTGCTGGAAATCTGTCTGCTAGCCCGTACACACGATCGAATCTGTCCGATGAAACTGGTCTGCGGACCAGTTTCAGCAGATATATTCGATCGTGTGTACGCGGCCTGAGACTGCACAGATATCAATGTATATTGCAGCCCGAAATCGCAAAAAGTAGTACAGAAACAACTTTTTGAAATCGGTGCAGCGCTGCAGATGCCATTGGCGGCAAATGCCGCCAATTTGACATGTCAATCCGTACCAATGTGAACCAGGGCTAAACATGGCAGTTGAAGACTTTTCCATAGGCTAGGTTTGAACGTGTCTAAACTCTCGCTCCTCTGAAAAGCAGTCCACATTCAAGCCACTTTTCAGAGGCGATGGACCCTTGTGAAAAGGCCATATAGCGCCTCCTCACCAGCTGTTTTAACCCCATTTTTTCTGAACAAACGAGCTGCAACTGCATGCTTTGTACACGGTTATGGGACATTTGTGGTGCTTCCAAATTCACCTGAATGGGTAATGTGCTTTGTGGGCTTTCCGCCTGCCGATAGCAATGTGTCAGATGTAAGCATTGTGACTGCGGCCATTGCAGCTTAAAGGGAGAGGTGTTTTGGGGGATGTAAAAAATGCAGCTCAACTATGCAGTTTTAACTCCCTCCCCCACAACCAGGTTTTATTATTTGCTGCGTTAGGCTGGCTAAAGATGCTTTGAATCTCAGCAGAGACTGGGTAAGAATTGAGACTTCTGTAGGCAGGCTGATTGCACCCAATGCGATCCATCGATAGACTTAAAGGGGTTATAAAGGCAAAAAATGTTTTTACCTAAATAGCGTCCTTTACCGTAGTGCAATTCTTCCTTCACTTACCTCATCCTTCCATTTTGCTTTTAAATGTCCTTATTACTTCTGAGAAATCCTCACTTCCTTTTCTTCTGTCTGTAACTCACCACCGTAATGCGAGGCTTTCTCCCTGGTGTGGAGTGTCGTGCTCGCCCTCTCCCTCAGCGCTCCAGTGAGTGGGTGGGCAGAGCAGAGAGCGTGACTGACAGTCACCAGCTCTCTGCTCAAGGAGCAATGAGAACAGAGCGATCAGCAGTGTTAGATCACTCAGTTATCAGTGTTAGAGCCATCGGAAGACAGATGCAGCATTGGACCGATGACAGGCTTGACAAGACTCACGTTGAGAAAAACTTTGTTTTTTTCCATGACATTAACTTCTTAAGGACCGCCTCCTGCACATATACGTCAGCAGAATGGCACGGCTGGGCACATCCACGTATATTTACGTTGGTTCTAGTACCCAGCTGTGGGTCACGGACGCGCGCCCACGGCGCGCTCCCGTGACCCGGTCCGAAGCTCCGGGACCGCGGGACTCGCGGACCCGATCGCCGCTGGAGTGCGGCGATCGGTCCCCGGAGCTGAAGAACGGGGAGAGCCGTGTGTAAACAAGGCTTCCCCGTGCTTCACTGTGGCGGCAGCATCGATCACGTCATCCCTGTTATAGGGAGACGCGATCGATGACGTCACACCTACAGCCACACCCCCCTACAGTTGTAAACACACACAGTGAACACATAACCCCTACAGCGCCCCCTTGTGGTTAATTCTCAAACGGCAACTGTCATTTTCACAGTAAACAATGCAATTTAAATGCATTTTTTGCTGTGAAAATGACAATTGGCCCAAAAATGTGTCAAAATTGTCCGAAGTGTCGCAGTCATGAAAAAATTAGTAGTAAAAAAAAATTTTTTATAAAAATGCAATAAAACTATCCCTTATTTTGTAAACGCTATAAATTTTGCGAAAACCAACCGATAAACGCTTATTGCGATTTTTTTTTTACCAAAAATAGGTAGAAGAATACGTATCGGCCTAAACTGAGGAAAAATGTATTAAATATTATTATTTATTATAGCAAAAAGTAAAAAATATTGCATTTGTTTTCAAAATTGTCGCTCTATTTTTGTTTATAGCGCAAAAAAATAAAAACCGCAGAGGTGATCAAATACCACTAAGATAAAGCTCTATTTGTGGGGAAAAAAGGACGCCGATTTTGTTTGGGAGCCATGTCGCACGACCGCGCAATTGTCAGTTAAAACGATGCAGTGCCGAATCGCAAAAAGGGGCAAGGTCCTTTACCTGCATTTTGGTCCGGGTCTTAAGTGGTTAACCCCCCTGGCTTAACCCCCTGGTTAACCCCACAAACCAGACTTGGGATCGCCTCATAGCATCCACAGGCAGGGTTTACTTACCTTGTCCCTGGATCCTGCAATGTCTCCCCGCTGTGTGATCGAGCGGTGTCTCCTCGCTCAATTCACAGTGCCGAGTGCCACCGAGCTCCGTTCCCTGCGACGTTACGATGCACAGGGGCGGAGACCGATGCCAAATTAAAAAAAGGAAATAAACACAATACATACAGTATACTATAATCTAATAGATTACAGTACTGTATGAAAAAAATACACCCCCTCCCCCTTGTCCCTAGTGGTCTGTCCAGTGTCCTTAATGTACTTTTATAAAATAAAAACTGTTCTTTCTGCCTGGAAACTGGAGATTGTCCATAGCATCCAAAAAGTGTCCCTTTTATGTCAAAAGTGGTTTTAGAACAGCTAGAAAACAGCGATAATGAATTAGAATTACTTGCAGAATTGAGCGATAGCGATTTGTGGGGAAATTCGTCATCAAACACTGAAAGTGATAATTTTTAGGCTTCATTTCCATGGACGTTTTTACAGCCACTTTTCTGAGCGTTTTTTGCAGCTTAAAAACGTCTCTCCATGTTAGTCTATGGCCTCATGCCCACCATGACGTTTTTGGGCTGTAGATGGTTGAGCCGTTTTAAAGCTGCAAAAAAAAAACTCAGGACCAGTGCGTTCTGAAGCTCCAGCGTTAGAGCTGTAAAAACGCCAGACGTTAAAAAACGTGCAAAAACGCTAAAAACGCTACCGCTGCGTTTTTGAGCTCCAGATCAAAAAAAAAAAAACATGGACAGGCGTTTTTAAGTTGTAAAAAAGGCTAAAACGTCCATGGAAATGAAGCCTTATTATTATTATATTATTTGTTAGAATTATTTATATTTATTATATTATAATTTATGACTATGAATGTTTCAAATTTTATCATACCCGGGATGTCTACTAGACTCTTGTTTGGACAGATTTGAGTGAGTTATTACTAAGAATTACAGGCCTACAATATAAAACGCCAAATTTCCGTGCAATATAATGGTACCGCTTTCAGCACCTAAAATCTGAAAGAATCATACCGCCAGGGAGGTTAAAAGCGGTCGCGTGTACGCGGCATAACACTTAAAAAGTTAACACAGCATGAAATTATCAGCCCCTGATATTTACTGGAAGTTGTAAAAAAAAAAAAAAAAACACAGATTTTTACAAACTGTCAGTAAATTTACTGGCGGTTGGCAACCCTGGATCCAGGGATGCATTGAGTAAATACAAAATCTCATTGGTGAAAAACAATTCCCAGAATGTAAAATGTCTGCAAATAATATCTTTGAATACAATGGGCCAGATTCAGGTAGAATTAGATTCCCGCAGAGTATCAGAGATACTCTACGCCGCCGTAATTTACCTGGCTCTACGAGGAATTCAGAGAGATTTTGGCCCGTAAGGTACGGCGGCGTAGTATATTTCTCCCGGCGGAATCAAACTACGCGATTAGGGGGCGTGAGGCATTTAAATTAGGCGCGTTCCCGCGGCGATCGAACTGCGCATGCTCCGTTCAGGAATTTCCCGCCGTGCATTGCGCGAAATCACGTCGTTACGTCATTTTTTTTTTTGAGTAGCGTCGTTTACGGACATTCCTATTCCCGGACGACTTACGCAAAAAATAAAAAATAAATTGAAAGTCGACGCGGGAACGACTGTCATACTTAACATGGGCCGCGTAACGTTAGACCAGCTAATAGCTGGTTTAACTTTACGTAGCGAAAAAATGACGTACGCGATTGCGAACGACGCTCGTAACTTCGTGGATCGCCGGAAAAAGCTCATTTGCATACCCCGACGCTGAAAACGACGCGAACTCCACCCAGCGGCCGCAAAAAGATTGCAGCGTAGATCCGAAGGCATACGAAGACGTAAGCCTGTCAGATCGAAGCCCAACGCCGCCGTATCATGGTTTGAGGATTCAAACTAGTGATACGGCGCGCGTAATTTGAAAGTACTCCTGTCTAACACAGTTAGACAGGCGTAATGGCTCTCTGAATCTGGCCCAATATTCTTTATATCACTGACAAGGGCACCCCACCCTCCTACTAATCGCAGTGTCTCTCACTAATCGCAGCTAGTGTACGCCACTCAGATACAGTTAAAGACAAATTTCACTTTAAACATTGTCCCATTACAGTCACACTGTCTCTGGAGATTTAATGCACGGGGTAATTAGGTAAATGCTCCTTCCCATTAACAAGCTCCCAGCAGCAGACAGTAAAACATCTTATCTCTCCATAATAACGCAGACTGAAAGTTTATAGTGAGTTTACTGGTTGCAAATTGAGCTTTCAGCTTGGGAGGCTCTGGTCTGCCGGCTTGTTGTGTGTGGGTGTGTGTAGCTTAGCCGAGGTTTACAAAAATAAGCAACTGCTCCTATCTGTAGCCCAGGGCTGTTCTCTAGGAAGGAGAATAGACTTTAGTAAATATTGCTTAAACTGTCTACTCAGAGTCAATGTTTAAGCTGCAGATAAGACAGATTTGTGTACTAAATTTACCTAGACTGAGTTATCTTGATTGGTGAGGACATAATGGGTGGGCTTTCCTGCAAACTGGCTCTCCTGGAATTTTAAGTACATAACGCCGCATAACTACCAAATACAACACAGCAACAATCCAGTGTTGTTATCAAGAGCAGCCATGCAATCTCTATTATATCCTAGCGATACAGCTTTATATATTGCACTCCCAAGTGCCGATTGTCTGCAGATAAAGTGTGGCCGTAGACAAGCAGATATGTTCCTGACAGCAACAGACTGAGAAATATCGGAGGGTTCTCGAAGAGTTGTAGAACATAAAAACAGAGGGCGCACTGGCCTAGTGCGTTATCCAAATGAGAATTTATTAACCACGTGCCGACCAGCCGCTGTCGTTAGGTCAACACAATCCCGCAAACCGTCGTAGCTGTATGTCGGTCACTTTAGGCGGGATAGCAGGAACTCGCGCCTGTTGCATTGCAGGGGGTGCCGGTGCTCGTGACCGGCAGTCGTGGGCGAGCGATCGCGGGCACGAGAGGCAGAACAGGGACGTGTGTGTGTAAACTAGGGTTGCCACCTGCCCGGGATTGACACGGACAGTCTGGGTTTTGACTGAAACCCGAACACATTATTCAGACTGGGCTGTGGCTCCCCAAGTCCTAGTCACACACATATCTGTTGCCATGTGGGAGCTTTGGGCGGCTGTCTGGGTGCAGGTTTGGCATCACTGGACAGAAGATGTCAGCAAAATAAATTTAGCCACACCCACTGTTTGCTGCAGCATGCTATGCGCACTGCATTACCACTCTCCTTGGGGCACGCAAGGGTGTGCCAGGCCACTAAAGTGTTCGGGTTTGTCTGGAAGAAAAGGTGGCAACACTAGTGTAAACACACACATCTCTGTTCTGTGAGGAGAGGCAGATTGTGAATTCCTGAATGAATGAGTGACTTGTATAGCGCTACACATGCAAACTGAATCGCCTCTAGGCGCTTTTTGCAGCCAGTGTCTTCCTGGCTGGTGCAGTCATTTACCCCGTAGGATCTCGACACGCTTGGAACACACAGTCGTACACACATATATACATATATACTGGGCCAATTTGGACAGGATCCAATTAACCTACCAGCATGTCTTTGGAGTCCTAATAGCTAGGAACTATGATCTGTCATTTCCTCTAGGTCAGTCCCTTCCCCTTCAGTTAGAACACAGAGAGGGAACACAGTTAACCCCTTGATCGCCCCCTGGTGTTAACCCCTTCCCTGCCAGTGACTTTTTAAAAGTAATTAGTGCATTTTTATAGCACTGATCGGTGTATAAATGCCATTGGTCCCAAAAATGTGTCAAAAGTGTCCGATGTGTCCGCCATAAAGTCACAGTCCCAATTTAAAATTGCAGATTGCTGTCATTACTAGTAAAAAATGTATAATAATAAAAATGCTATAAATCTATCCCTTATTTTGTAGGCGCTAGAATTATGCTCGCAACCCAAGTTTTAACGGTTCTTATAATCATCCAGAAAATGGGGAACTACTGGGTGACCCATTTAGACAATACAAATTATTTTGGAAGTTAGGTAAGCGTAAGGCCCTCTGCATCTCTGATCATTGGAATGAGAGATCGTTTAGATTTTTTTTAAATTTTCAGAAAAATTACCCATTCCCAGAATCTTCACTGAACACCAGATATACTTCAGTTTGAAATACGTCTTTCCAAAAACCATAGATTAGAAATTATCCTGCATAATAGAATTGTATTCATTTATTTTTATTTTTATAGATTTTATTACCCATGTACAGTATAATTACATTAATCTGTACATCATTAAACCTACTATTACAACATTGTGCAATTTGTACAATCATTTTTTAAATTTGCATTAAACATGTAATAGCAATATAATGATAATATAATCTGGACAGATACGATTTCGAACTTTTTATAGCAAACCTATTTATTTATTATTTATTTTATTTATCTTTTACTCATCACCATAGCATGCAAGCCATAGAACCCCTCAGATGCTTCCTAACACCGTCTGGGACCTGCCCTTATGTTGAAAATTCCTGCATGAAGCTCCCCAAAAATCTAAGACCCCATTTACATCTAGTGGGCTGTAATCGCAAGCAGAATTGGCTTAATTCTGCCCATGTTTACAAATCCTGCTCGAATCGCTGCAAAATGTGAAACGCTCATTTGGGTGCCATTCATTCTTAATGGCATCCCAACATGTGCAAAAATTGCACCTGGCTCAGGGCCAAAATTTGGTCCTTATCTTCTTTGCTGTGACAAACATGCATAGGGCAGTTAATTTTCTACCCAGTGTGGGACGAGCGGAAATGTGTTTTAATCTCGCTAAACAAACTGTGAGCGGAAATTTTTCCCACTATGTGAGATGTAAATGGGGCCCAAATGTGTTGTTTTATTAAAGGGATTGTAAAGGTAAAAAAAAATCCCCTAAATAGCTTCCTTTAACTTGTTGCATTCCTCCCTCACTTACCTCATCCTTCTATTTTGCTTTTAAATGTCCTTATTTCTTCTGAGAAATCCTCACTTCTTGTTCTTCTGTCTGTAACTCCACACAGTAATGCAAGGCTTTCTCCCTGGTGTGGAGTGTCGTGCTCACCCTCGAAGGGGGGGGGCAAGCAGGAGAGTCAGGAGGACGCTCTCTACTTTGTAGATAGAGAAAAGAGCTGTGTGTTAGTGGGCGTCCTGACTCCCCGGCTCGTCCCCTCCCCCGCAAAGTACGAACACGCATGCCCAGAAACAATTTTTTATTTTTTTTATAAATCTCATTATTACATTTTCTCTTTTTCTCATATTCAAATATATCTTTCACATTTCACATTTATCAACTTACTCCAAATTGCTATAAAATCATACAAATCATTTCATTACAATTACATACTTTTAATTTGTACATTATATACATGTAGCCTCTTTCTTAACCCTTTCTTCCATTGGTGTAGTTCCCTTCCACTTCCGTACTCCCCTATACTGAAGCCGTTGTCACTAGACATGTGCATTCAATTTCGTTAGAATGCATTTTCGTCCGAAAGAAACGAAAACCGAAAGATCCGACAGAAAAAATGCTTCATTTTCGTTTTCGTTGCGGTAAAAATTCGATATAGAGATATAGAGAGATTCGACATTATAGGGAAAAGATTCAACATTATAGAGAAAAGATTTGACACTATAGAAATAATAGATTCGACATTACAGAGATTAGATTTCGACTTATGAGAAAATAGATTCGACATTATTACTAGTCATACAACATTAGAATTCTCGTAGGCGGAATATTTGAACGGAAATGTACGATTCGACGTAAAGATTTAACGTTCCGTCGAATATTCTTTTGACCATTCGACAGAGACCAAGTATTATTGGATTTTCGGACGAAAGCTATTCCCCAACGAAAAACAAAATAAATCAAAACGATTTTCGGGAGTAACTAAATAAACTTATTTTCCAAACGAAAACGAAAAAACGAAACAAAATATTCCAGTCTGCACATGTCTAGTTGTCACATTCTCTTTCCAGTTTGCCCATACGTTTCCTCTATTACAATATGTCTCCTTATACAGCGACAAGTTGCTATTGACCAAATTTTTCCATTGCGCCAACGAGGGAGCTTCTACCCTCTTCTAATTTAATACTATTGCCTTTCTTGCATAGAAGAGCAGCAGGCCTACCTGTGTTCTTCTTTCTATAGGGGCCATGTTATCCTCTACCAATCCCAATAGGCAGACCTCCACCTCTAGATCGAGCTGAATTGACGTCAATTTATCAATTACTCTCAAGACCTCTCCAGAATAGCACTATCTTCGGACAGGACCAAAATATATGAATACAATTTCCTGGCATGCCTGCACATTTCCAACAGGTTTGAGAATTTGATGGAAATATTTTGAACATTTAATACGGTGTATAACTCCTATGTGTCATTTTGAATTGAATTAATTTGTCTCGAAGAGAGACTAGAATTTGGAATGGAAATTTATATATCTTTCCCCATTTTTCTACCAATAGTTTTGGGATATCTCTCACCCAACCATCACATAATTTATTACTTCTGTCTATTAAATGGGCATAAAAGGCCAAAACCAATGTTAAAATCAACCAACAATAGCAGAAGTTGACCAAAGGGTGGCGGTAAAGAGCAGAAAAGAGCAGAAAAACCATGTGATGTTGGCAAAGTTTTAGGAAAGTTTGCAGAAAAGTCTGAGCGTGTGTATGCTATGGGGGTGCCCGGCCAACTCCCTTCCGACAAAAATCCAAGGAACAGTTTGTTTTAAGTCCAATCATGTGTACGAGGCTTTAGATGTGATGTACAAGTTGTAATCACGGCCGTTTTTCTCGACAAAATCCATCAAGAAGCTTGGTGACAGAGCTTTTTTGACAGTGTGTACGCAAAGAAAGCTTGACAAGATTCTCGACAAACCTGACAAGAAACTTGTCGAGGAAATCGATGTTTCTTTTACGACGAGATTCTCGGTCGTGTGTACGAGGCTTTAGGCTGGACAACGATGATGTGATTTTCTTTTCTGCAACCCGTGGAGAAATTGCTTGATTACCCCATCAATACAGTTAGTGTTGATGGGGGAATCCCACCCGCGGAGCTATTGTGTTCTCCCAGCGGGGAGAAAACGCTGGCAAAAATTGCATGTAAACATCCGACATGCTGGATGTGCCCAAGTCAATGGATGGTTCCATTTGGGTACATTCAGCCTGCCCATAGATGGTTCGAATCTCGGCTTGTACCAGGGATTAGGGGTCCTTTGGGCACCCTGCAATACTGGCCACTTGGGTTGTCTATTTTATAGTTAGGGCCTTATTTGTGCACGTTAGATGTGATGACAAGTTGTAATCAGTTAGATACAAGCTTCACTTTGATGCAACAATCATTTCATTTAATTTCTATGAGATTTATTGCAAATGACCGTGTATATACAGGTTAGCCAATGTTTTAATGGTGTTCATATTTGTGCGATGTGTGTTGGTAGGAAACGTTTTTATATCTGTATTTTGATGTGTCAATGCACAAAGGCCTACTGATTACAGTGGGAATGTATAAAGTCATACTAAAAATGAGCACCGATGCATGTTACATATTGTGGGCCAGATTCACATAGATTGGCCGACGGCGTAGCGTAAGCCATTTACACTACGCCGCCGCAACTTAACAGAGCAAGTGCCGTATTCCCAAAGCACTTGCTCTGTAAGTTGCGGCTGCGTAGTGTAAATGGCCCGGCCTAAGACCGCGTAATTCAAAGGGGGCGGCTTGTATTTAAATCACCGCGTCGATCGAACTGCGCATGCGCCGGCCGCCAAAATAGCCCAGTGCGCATGCTCCAGCTCACGTCGGAAAACGTGAATGAAACCGACGTGAGCGTCGTTTACGTAAATCCCTATTCGCGAACGACTTAGTAAAACGACGTAAACGACTGAAAAAGACGACGCTGAGCCGACGCCATACTTAACATGGCATACGACGGAACTTCGTAAGGTTACCCCTCATATAGCAGGGGTAACCTTACGCTTACGGAAACGACGTAAACGACGACGGGGCGGTGTAAAAACGTCCGGGAATCGGCGTATTAGGCTCATTTACAAATGAGAAATCAACGTAAAGGCCACCTAGTGGCCAGCGAAGTCATTACATCTACGATCCGACGGTGTAAGTGTTTTACACCTGTCGGATCTTCACTGTATCTATGCATAAGTGATTCTAGGAATCACACGCATAGATACCCAGTAAAAAAAACAGAGATACGACGGTGTTTCCTGCGATACACCGTTGTATCTCTTTTGAGAATCTGGCCCTGTATGTGTGTCAATGTGCATTGGTAGTGCACCTAACACCGCATGAAACAGCGCACATCCAGCCTTATAGAACATTGTTCGCAGGTTGGATTGCATACCTGTGGACAATTCGGATTCTTTGGCCAAATTTGATTTGTTTCCTGTATTAAAGTAACACGTTCACTACTAATAATGGTTTATATCAGTCAAGTATATAGTGCTATAAAATATTGATGGGTAAAAACGCCAAACACAAATAGTAGCCACTACACCTATTTGCACACAGGACGATGCTGATTGGGTAAAACATCAGAGCAAGTTCTATAATATCAGATAGAGATTAATCTCTAATCATAGCTGACATTTCTGTGTAACCCCCTCACTCATGTTTATTTTGCTAAGGAAGCAGATTAAGGGGCTGCAGGCCGAACATGCAAAGCTTACTTATCAATAACGGACTAGACAAGCAGTGAACCAGGCTCCTCAACACAATGCCGATCGATACATGAAAGGTCTCCCTTTCATTGTTGGGATTAATGTTAAAACTGGCCAATCATTCAACAGTTTTATCAGTCTTAAGACTTGAAAACGCAATCATACAAAATTTATCTTTCGTTGGCTGATAAATTCTAGTTGATGAAGTATTGACATTTCATGGATTGTAGCAAATACAGTCATGTAATTAGTCAAGGCATCAAATACTGAATGTATTATACTATATATATGTATATAAGAGAACGTGTAGTCCAAAATTGGTCTAAAATGCTCTTTACTTGTAACTCTCAAACCTCGTCCACACGGTCGGACTTCCATTGGACAAATCCATAGATTTTTGTCCGAAGGACATTGGGGCAGATTCACAGAGAATTAGATTCTCGTAGAGTATCAGAAATACACTACGCCGCCGTTTTTTACCTGGCTCTACGTGGAATCCAGGTAGATTTTGTCCAGTAAACGACGGCGGCGTAGTGTATTTCTCCCGTCGCAATCCATCTGCGCGAGTAGGGGGCGTGAAGCATTTAAAATAGGCGCGTTCCCGCGGCGATCGAACTGCGCATGCTCCGATCGCAAATTTCCCGCCGTGCATTGCGCGAAAACACGTCGTCACGTCGTAGTAGCGTCGTTTACGTACATTCCTATTCCCGAACGAGTTACATTAAAAAAAAAAAGACCTTTTCACATCGACGCGGGAACGACGGCCATACTTTACATGGGTTACGCACTGTTAGACCAGCAAAAAGCTCCTCTAACATTACGTAGCCAAAAAATGACGTAGGCGATTGCGAGGGACACTCGTACCTTCGTGGATCGCCGTAAAAACTCATTTGCATATCCCGACGCATGAAAACGACGCGAACTCCTCCCAGCGGCCGCAAAAATATCGCAGTGTAGATCCGAAGGCTTACGAGGATGTAAGCCTCTCGGATCGAAGCCCGAAGCCGCCGTATCATGGTTTGAGGATTCAAACTAGTGATACGGCGCGCGAAATTTGAAATTACTCCTGTCTAACACCAGTTAGACAGGCGTAATTGCTCTGTGAATCTGGGCCATTGTCCGTGAACTTGGTATGCATACACACGGCAGAACATTTTCAGCCAACAAACACAAACGTAGTGACGTACTAGACGTACTTCTTTAGCGTTCTTTAGCGCCACCCTTTGGGCAACTTCTGCTATTGTTGTCTTATGGCTAGCATTGCTTTCAAGCATGCGTGTTTGTACTTTGGATTTTAGTCTGACAGATTTGTGTACACGATCAGATGATTCAACGTAACACATTTGTTGTCGGACAATTTGAGAGCACGCACAGCCAACATTTGTTGTCTGAAATTCTGACAACAAATGTACAATGGAGTATACAGACAGTCGGATTATCCGTCAAAACCCGTCCAGCAGACAATTTTTGTCGGAATATCCATTCGTGTGTACGGGCCTTTACGTTCCAATAGTACAAATCACATACTAATAGTAAAGCTTTACTGCTAAAATGTGATTTGTACTATTGGCATTTGGAGTTACAAGTAAAGAGCAATTTGGACCAATATTGGACTACATGTCCTCTTATTTCTCTGAATGGGAACAGTGATGATGGAGCCTGCTTGACGTGGATGTCTGTTTGTTGAAGTTGGCTAACAAATGTAACTCATCCATAAATCAATATATATATATGCCCCTGTAGACGTCCTATTGGATCGAAGACGATCACCATATTTGCTCCCCATATAGCTTTTAATACTTTTGAATTGTGATCACCTTTTTTTATATTTTATTATGTATATTGTTTTTTTTATTAAAACCTCTTTATGACCTACACCATTGGAGCCCCCATTTTTTTCCTCTCTTTACATGAATTTGTGAAAGATAAGGTTTTTCGAGCCCTCTCCAGTTGGTTTTCAGTACCCATGCCAGGGTTCTCACCTGAACCAGATCGTGTTTGGCTGCTTGGAGGATCTTTTATGATTGCCATTCCCAAGGTTTACAGGCATACCCCACTTTTAAGTACACAATGGGGTTTATTTACTAAAGCTGGAAATGTTGTTGTGGTGCAATCTTTGCCATTACATCCTTTGTGTCACAATATATGGTCACCCCCAATTAGGTGTATACAGCCATTGCTTTTTGGCTCACACGTAGCGCTACATTAACATCCACATATATATATATATATATATATATATATATATATATATATATATATATATACAGGGCTTTTTTTCTGGGGGAACTTGGTGGAACTCAGTTCCACCACCTTTGGCTCAGACCCTTTGGTGCCCGCTCACCACAATCACTTGTGAACACAGAAGTCTGGTTTCTGTGTTTACAAGTGACTGCTTTGTAACCCCCTGAACTCTGCACACTGTATGTAATGCAATTCTGGTATTTAATGCCCCTTTAAGACCCTTCTACTGTTTGTGAAATCTGAACGGGTCGTGGTTGAGTTCCTGCACCTATTTTTTGAGAAAAAAAGCTCTGTATATATATATATATATACACAGTAAATCCTGTGAGCATAATGCGTTCCAGAAACATGCTTGTAATCCAAAGCACTTGTATATCAAAGCAAATTTCCCCATAAGAAATAATGGAAACTCAGATGATTCATTCCACAACCATTTATTCATAAGTCCTTCAGTTTATAGTCCATATATAAAAAGATTATAGCAGAGTGATAGTTTGTGTAACCATAAAATGTCCACCCACAAATGGAAGCCTCTACAAGGGGATTAGAAGCAAAATCCAGCAGAAGCTACAGAGTATAAAAGAGGAGAGATTTGTCTCTAAGTGTAGCAATAAGTTGCTAAATGTTGAACCTTCATTAAATGTAACCATATTGCTACACTAAGTCGCGCCTCTCTTCTCTTTTATTCTCAGTTGTGACATGACACTACTTGTATATCAAGACATCACTTGTTTATCAAGTCAAGATTTATATTAAAAAAATAGCTTGTCTTGCAAAACACTCTCAAACCAAGTTACTCTCAAACCAAGGTTTTACTGGATAGATAGATAGATAGATAGATAGATAGATAGATAGATAGATAGATAGATAGATAGATAGATAGATAGATAGATAGATAGATAGATAGATAGATAGATAGATAGATATTGATTTATGGGTGAGTTACATTTGTTAGGCAACTTCAATAAACAGACATCCATGTCAAGCAGGCTCCATCTTCACTGTTCCCATTCAGGGAAATAAGAGGACATATAGTCCAAAATTGGTCCAAAATGCTCTTTACTTGTAATTCAAATGGCAATAGTACAAATCACACTTTAGCAGTAAAGCTTTACTATTAGTAATATTACTATATATACAGTACAGACCAAAAGTTTGGACACACCTTCTCATTCAAAGCGTTTTCTTTAT
Source organism: Rana kukunoris (assembly GCA_029574335.1). Lineage (NCBI taxonomy): Eukaryota > Metazoa > Chordata > Amphibia > Anura > Ranidae > Rana > Rana kukunoris. The sequence continues at coordinate 63,952,601 of CM056053.1, read as the reverse complement.
TTTCATGACTATGAAAATTGTAGATTCACACTGAAGGCATCAAAACTATGAATTAACACATGTGGAATTATATACATAACAAAAAAGTGTGAAACAACTGAAAATATGTAATATTCTAGGTTCTTCAAAGTAGCCACCTTTTGCTTTGATTACTGCTTTGCACACTCTTGGCATTCTCTTGATGAGCTTCAAGAGGTAGTCACCTGAAATGGTCTTCCAACAGTCTTGAAGGAGTTCCCAGAGATGCTTAGCACTTGTTGACCCTTTTGCCTTCACTCTGCGGTCCAGCTCACCCCAAACCATCTCGATTGGGTTCAGGTCCGGTGTCTGTGGAGGCCAGGTCATCTGGTGCAGCACCCCATCACTCTCCTTCTTGGTCAAATAGCCCTTACACAGCCTGGAGGTCTGTTTGGGGTCATTGTCCTGTTGAAAAATAAATGATGGTCCAACTAAACGCAAACCGTATGGAATAGCATGCCACTGCAAGATGCTGTGATAGCCATGCTGGTTCAGTATGCCTTCAATTTTGAATAAATCCCCAACAGTGTCACCAGCAAAGCACCCCCACACCATCACACCTCCTCCTCCATGCTTCACGGTGGGAACCAGGCATGTAGAGTCCATCCGTTCACCTTTTCTGCGTCGCACAAAGACACGGTGGTTGGAACCAAAGATCTCAAATTTGGAATCATCAGACCAAAGCACAGATTTCCACTGGTCTAATGTCCAATCCTTGTGTTCTTTAGCCCAAACAAGTCTCTTCTGCTTGTTGCCTTTCTTTAGCAGTGGTTTCCTAGCAGATATTCTACCATGAAGTCCTGATTTACACAGTCTCCTCTTAACAGTTGTTCTAGAGATGTGTCTGCTGCAAAAGGTGGCTACTTGGAAGAACCTAGAATATGACATATATTTTCAGTTGTTTCACACTTTTTTGTTATGTATATAATTCCACATGTGTTAATTCATAGTTTTGATGCCTTCAGTGTGACTCTATAATTTTCATAGTCATGAAAATAAAGAAAACTCTTTGAATGAGAAGGTGTGTCCAAACTTTTGGTCTGTACTATATATATATATATATATATATATATATATATATACTCTGTATACACATACATACAGAGTAAGGCTAGGTTCACACTGCTGCAAATTCAAAATCGCGGTAAAATCGCAATTTTAGTGAATGCCAGTCTATAGCGCTGAATTTGCATCGCACATGGATCAAACTCGCACAGGACCCTTTTTTCCCGCAGCTTATATTCGCAACGCATTGATGTGAACCCCACTAATGCAAAATAATGTTATTTTATTGACTTGTGAATTTAAGCAATCACAAGGGCTCAAATTCGCAAAAGAATTTGCAGCAGTGTGAACCTAGCCAGAGAGAGCGGGGGTAGCTACTGGTACATGTATTGAAAACTACTACAGTGCCTTGCGAAAGTATTCGGCCCCCTTGAACTTTGCGACCTTTTGCCACATTTCAGGCTTCAAACATAAAGATATAAAACTGTATTTTTTTTTGTGAAGAATCAACAACAAGTGGGACACAATCATGAAGTGGAACAACATTTATTGGATATTTCAAACTTTTTAACAAAAAAAAATGAAAAATTGGGCGTGCAAAATTATTCAGCCCCCTTAAGTTAATACTTTGTAGCGCCACCTTTTGCTGCGATTACAGCTGTAAGTCGCTTGGGGTTTGTCTCTATCAGTTTTTCACATGGAGAGACTGAAAATGTTGCCCATTCCTCCTTGCAAAACAGCTCGAGCTCAGTGAGGTTGGATGGAGAGCGTTTGTGAACAGCAGTTTTCAATTTTTTCCACAGATTCTCGATTGGATTCAGGTCTGGACTTTGACTTGGCCATTCTAACACCTGGATATGTTTATTTGTGAACCATTCCATTGTAGATTGTAGTGTTTGATTATTGTCTTGTTGGAAGACAAATCTCCGTCCCAGTCTCAGGTCTTTTGCAGACTCCATCAGGTTTTCTTCCAGAATGGTCCTGTATTTGGCTCCATCCATCTTCCCATTAATTTTAACCATCTTCCCTGTCTCTGCTGAAGAAACGCAGGCCCAAACCATGATGCTGCCACCACAATGTTTCACAGTGGGGATGGTGTGTTCGGGGTGATGAGCTGTGTTGCTTTTTAAGCCAAACATAACGTTTTGCATTGCTGCCAAAAAGTTCGATTTTGGTTTCATCTGAACAGAGCACCTTCTTCCACGTGTTTGGTGTGTCTCCCAGGTGGCTTGTGGCAAACTTTAAACGACACTTCTTATGGATATCTTTAAGAAATGGCTTTCTTCTTGCCACTCTTCCATAAAGGCCAGATTTGTGCAGTATACGACTGATTGTTGTCCTATGGACAGAGTCTCCCACCTCAGCTGTAGATCTCTGCAGTTCATCCAGAGTGATCATGGGCCTCTTGGCTGCATCTCTGATCAGTCTTCTCCTTGTATGAGCTGAAAGTTTAGAGGAACGGCCAGGTCTTCGTAGATTTGCAGTGGTCTGATACTCCTTCCATTTCAAAATGATCGCTTGCACAGTGCTCCTTGGGATGTTTAAAGCTTGGGAAATCTTTTTGTATCCAAATCTGGCTTTAAACTTCTCCACAACAGTAGCTCTCTGCGCTTTAAACGGACCTCTGAGACTATCACAGTGCAGGTGCATTTATACAGAGACTTGATTACACACAGGTGGATTCTATTTATCATCATTAGTCATTTAGGTCAACATTGGATCATTCAGAGATCCTCACTGAACTTCCGGAGAGAGTTTGCTGCACTGAAAGTAAAGGGGCTGAATAATTTTGCACGCCCAATTTTTCAGTTTTTTATTTGTTAAAAAAGTTTGAAATATCTAATAAATTTCGTTCCACTTCATAATTGTGTCCCACTTGTTGTTGATTCTTCACAAAAAAATTACAGTTTTATATCTTTCTGTTTGAAGCCTGAAATGTGGCAAAAGGTCGCAAAGTTCAATGGGGCCGAATACTTTCGCAAGGCACTGTAATAACCAGTGTAAACTGAAATGAATCATTTTGAAAGTGCCTGCGGGTCCACCTCCTAATTCAAGGAGGAGGGAGGCTCTAGATCAGGCATTTCAATTGGGTGTAGTTTAGGCTCCATGTGATTTCGAACTCTATTATTGAGATCTAAGAAAAGATTTATGGCTCTTTTTTTCAGGAACAAAATAATAAAAAAGTAATAAAAGATGTAATATGTAGTCATTACTGTAACGTTAAGGCCCCTTTCACACGAACGGATTGAATGGTGCTTTTAGCTGCGGATTCTCAAGTTATCTACCGCAGCTGAAAGCACACAATGCTTTCCTATGGCCCCATTCACACACTGCGTTTAGCTGCGGTTTCATTACATGCGGTTTGGTGCAGATAGAAAAAATAGATTTGACAGCGTCCAGGAACGATTTTGCGCAGCTATCTGCACATAACTGCAGGTAAACGCGGTGCACATTGTCAGCTGCGGATAGCAGCGTGAACAAAATAAAAAACAACAGGAAGCACATCAAAATAAAAACAGTTGCTATGGGGATGACAATAATGGCCAACCGCAGCTAAATGTAGCTGCATGTAAACGCAGCTAATCGCAGTGTACAAATGCAGCCAATCGCTGTGCCTGAAATCTTAAATTTCAAAAGAAAGGAACATGCTTTTAACTGCGGCAGAACAGCCGTCCGTTTGAAAGGCGCCTAAAGAAGTCCTATTTCTTTAGTTCCATCGTCTTCTTACCTGTTGTGGAAGGCTATCTTTGTGGTGGAACCCCCCCCCCCCCCCCCCCCCGACTGTTGGACAACACAGCTAGCAACGAGATGGCTGCATTGATATTACTGGTCCCAAGCACTGTCCCGAGACAAGCAATGGCAAGAGGAATGCAGAGGGGTGGAGCTTAGACGGTGCCCAGGAAAGTGCTTGGAGTCGGAGATAAGTGGCAGCTATCACTGCAGCTGTCTCCATGCTAACTGCATTGTTGGACAGCCGTGGGTGTGGGGAGGAGGGGGTATCCTGTCTGACCATTTAGCTAGCCTTTCATAGCTACAAATCACTACAAGGTACCCCATTCCCTTTAATTATAAAAGCACTATAAACTTTTTCTGAAGTAGTTGTGGCTGGTTAAAGATTTACAAACTGTGGCTAGGTAAAGATTGTGAACGTTGGTGGCATTGGAAGTAGCAGAATTACTGCCATTTTATAGTGGTGCCACCATTGCAGCCTATAAGAAACTTTCCCAGCTCAGGACTGAGAATTAGTGCCTCATTATTTAAAAAAATACACAATATTGTCAAAAATATTGGGACACTTGCCTTTACACGCACATGAACTTTAATGGCACCCCAGTCTTAGTCCGTAGGGTTCAATATTGAGTTGGCCCATCCTTTGCAGCTATACCAGCTTCAACTCTTCTGGGAAGGCTGTACACAAGGTTTAGGAGTGTGTCTATGGGAATGTTTGACCATTCTTCCAGAAGTGCATTTGTGAGGTCAGGCACTGATGTGGATGAGAAGGCCTGACTCACAGTCTCTGCTCTAATTCATCCCAAAGGTGTTCTATCGGGTTGAGGTCAGGACTGTGCAGACCAGTCAAGTTCCTCTACCCCAAACTCGCTCATCTATAGCTTCATTGAACTTGCTTTGCGCACTGGTCCAAATCATTTGGTGGAGGGGGGATTATGGTGTGGGGTTGTTTTTTAAAGGTTGGGCTTGACCCCTTAGTTACAGTTAAGGGAACGCTTAAGATATAGGTGCCTAATCAGTGGCCCTCCAGCTGCTGCAGAACTACAAGTCCCATCATGCCTCTGCCTTTGGGAGTCATGCTTGTAGGGACTTGCAATGCCTCATGGGACTTTTACTTCTGAAACAGCTGGAGGGCCACTGGTTTTGGAAAATGTCATGCTTTGTGGGAACAGTTTGGGATGGCCCCTTCCTGGTCCAACATGACTGCCCACCAGTGCACAAAGCAAGGTCCATAAAGACATGGGTGAGGGAGTTTGGGGTGGAGGAACTTGACTGGCCTGCACAGAGTACTGAGCTCAACCCAATGAGACTGTTCATTTTGCAAGGGAAGTTGCACTTTACAAGTGAATTTTCTGCTTAGCTTAGTGAATGAAATTAAATGTCAGTTTCATTTTTTTAGGTGCAAGGAAAATAGAAAACAATTTTTGCTTGCACGTCATTGGATGATAGAAGTTAGCACATTTTCACCTCATTCACTAAGCTCTGCATGCATTGCATAGAGAAACATAGAGACCATAGGTGTGCGCACGGGGTGTGCCAGGTGTGCCTGGGCACACCCTAATAACCCTGTATGGCACAAAGTCCCCCTCTTTACACCCCTGATATTTCACTAAAGCCCCCTAACAGGACTCCTAATAAATTTGTAAAAAAATTAAAAATGTTTTTTTTAAATTTTATAAAATTATAAAAATAATAACTACAGACACCGCCCACTGCCCTACTGACGCCATCAGTATAAATACATATGCACACACATGCAGTAGGCTGTGCACACCTATGATAGAGACTCTGTGATGACATGTTGTATGGTAATTGCCAATTAATTGCTGCCTTTTATGTATGTAGGGCACCAAATCAAAAGAAAACATTTTCACTTAACATACTATATATATAAAGCAATACCCCCCCCCCCCCATTTCCATTACCCTTCTCCCCAGGATTTAACAAACACCTAGGGTTCCACTCCCTACAACAGGCATACAAATTAGGAACAAACTAGATAAATGCAGATAGATGCTAAGGCTACATTTACACTTGCACTCCTGTGTTTACCTTTTCCAAACACAGCACAAGTGCTAAACAACTTGTAGGCCCCGAAGAAAATGGGGTGAATATGAGACCTTTCAGGTGCATGGACACATAAACACACAGAGAAATATCCCGACCCGGTGCAGTGCAGATTCCCCTTGCTGATATTTCACCAAAGCTTCTAAAAAAATAAAAAAAAACACCATTATAAAAAATATAAATAAAGTTGTAAACAGTAATACAAAAATGAAATAATAAAAATAAAAAACTACTGACACTGTCCACTGCCCTACTGACACCAACCTCTGCCCTACTGACACCAACCTCTGCCCTACTGACACCAACCTCTGTCCTACTGACACTGTCCACTGCCCTACTGACACCAACCTCTGCCCTACTGACACTGTCCACTGCCCTACTGACACCAACCTCTGCCCTACTGACACTGTCCACTGCCCTACTGACACCAACCTCTGCCCTACTGACACCAACCTCTGGCCTACTGACACCAACCTCTGCCCTACTGACACCAACCTCTGCCCTACTGACATTGTCCACTGCCCTACTGACACCAACCTCTGCCGTACTGACACCAACCTCTGCCCTACTGACACTGTCCACTGCCCTACTGACACCAACCTCTGCCCTACTGACACTGTCCACTGCCCTACTGACACCAACCTCTGCCCTACTGACACTGTCCACTGCCCTACTGACACCAACCTCTGCCCTACTGACACCAACCTCTGCCCTACTGACACCAACCTCTGCCCTACTGACACCAACCTCTGCCCTACTGACACTGTCCACTGCCCTACTGACACCAACCTCTATCCTACTGACACCAACCTCTGCCCTACTGACACCAACCTCTGCCCTACTGACACCAACCACTACCCTACTACATTTTAAAATGATTACATTTATGTGTATATTCATGTGTATTCATGTGTGTGTATATATATATATTGTAATATTGGGGGTTGTTAGCTCAAGTGGGATATGCGTTTTAAGCGATTCACGCCAGTCAGGAACTGTCTTTAAGGGCTTGTTGGCCCACTTTTATTGAAAAGGCAAAAATAAACAAAAGTCCAAACATAGGTTTCCCACGCAGGGGTTTTCACTGTCCACACAAAACGATACCTTCAGCCTCCTGGCTTACACGTGTAAAGAAAATACCGAGCCACCTGTCTCTCCTCAGCAGTAGCCCAACTGCTTAGGCTCCAGCATGGAACCTTCCTGACTCCTGTCAGCAACCTCACTCAGGTCTCTGGGGTTTCTCACAGTGCACCCTGCACTCTCCAGCTTATTCAGTGCCCACCTGCACTCTCTGGGTTCTCCCTTACAAGCCTGGACTCCTCGGGAGGGTGCAGCCCAGAATGCTGGTCCTGAGTTTCCTATCAGGCCCACACACACCTGCATAATCAGTGTGCTGACCCATCTGAAAATATGGACCCAGGACTGGGGATTTCATCCCACCCGGATCTCTACAAAATCCCCAGGCTCCAGGTCCCAAAGCGTACTTCATTACAAATTGAGGGAACTGAAATGCCAGTTTCCTCTGAAACCAGTAAATACGCTGGAGCCCCTGGGTCACCACACTCCTGAGGTACCACACTACTACAATATATATACACACACACTCGCATGTGTGTTTGCGTTTTGAGGTGCACACCGTAATGCAATAGGCTGCGCACACCTCTGATTCTATTTATATTCTATTTATTATAATGTCACCATAGACTCTGGACAGGTAAGAGGTTTGTGGGCCTATATGTGGTTGTGTGTGTGAAGTAAAAATTGCTGACATCTCCTTCCAAAAATTTTAGTTGGCCGGTTGTCGTGCTGGCTTCAGGACTTTCTGAGTCACTGACCTGGAACAAGTTTGCAGATCAGGAGTTCTGACTTCATGCTGACTTTTCCAATGTGTATACTTCTTCCAGGCCGGTGACTGAAAAAGTACCGGAGCCAAAGACAGCCAGGCAGCTAACTCTCTTGGTACTGGTTTCCTTTAAAAATATGTGTATCCCTTGCAGTATCTAATATTATGCTGCAGAATGGAATATGCTGGTGATATTGTACTGCCATCTTGTGGTGGATTTTGAGATAGCTTGTAACTTTAGTGTTCAGAGCATTCAGTGATAATACATTTCACTATTTGGTAACATGCTAAGGTGAGAACTAGGTGAAGCCACAGAGAAGACTTTCTGATCTAGAAGAAAATACCATGTCATACATATATGTGTTACACATGTCATGTCATGTCAACATTCATATTTTATTAAAGTATTTTACTATTGTTTAGTCAAATAGTTAATCTTTCTTGCTATGATATAAAAAATATATAATTTTCCCATATACTTACATTACAAGATTAAAAACTATACTTAGAAATTTATTTTTGACTTACTGTACCTGTAAGATCCTATTCTTGGAGTACAATACAGGATACAGGATCTTAGTCTTAAGGCTGCATTCACATCTAGGCGTCGGCGGCAGCGGGCGTATTTGGGCGACATGCAATAGGCGTTTTGTCCCCGCGATTTGCGGCGACAAAACGCCTATTGCTTTTTTGCTGGAGGGCAGAACTTACACTTTCGGCTATGGCCGAACGCCCGATACGCCTGAAAAAAAGGGTCCGGGACTTGGTTCAGGCTTCACGCTTCAGGCGTATCGGCGTTCGGCGTAGAGATGTGAACCATCTCCATAGCCGACAATGTAAATTCCCCCCTCCAGCGTATTGCAGGCTGCTTCAGCGTCGGGCTTCAGGCGACAAAACGCCTAGATGTGAATGGAGCCTTAAGGAGTTGTAAATGTTTGTTTTCTTATTTTCTAAATAGGTTCCTTTAACCACTTCCTGACATCCGTACGACTTTGTACGGCCGCAGTGTGGATCTAAATCTTTGGGAGGCCGTCTATATGCAGCCTCCGGCCTCCAGCCACTGAGATGCCGATGCGCGTGCCTGTTGGCCGCGATGTCCGCCAGGCACCCACGATCGGCGGTTACAAAGACAGAGAGAGAGGAGACCGATCTGTGTCCCTTGTACATAGGGACACAGATCGGTCACCTCCCCCAGTCAGTCCCCTTCCCCCACAGTTAGAACACTATGCAGGGTACACATTTAACCCTTTCCTCACCCCCTAGTGTTAACCCCTTCCCTGCCAGTCACATTTATAAAGTAATTAGTGCATATTTATAGCACTGATCGCAGTATAAATGTGAATGGCGCCAGAAATGTGTCAAAAGTGTCCGATGTGTCCGCCATAATCTCGCAGTCCCAATAAAAATCGCAGATCGCCGCTAGCAAAAAATAAATAATAAAAAATAAAAAATTGGGCTTTTTATTATAGCATTTTTTTTTTTCAAAATTGTTGCTCTTTTTTGTTTATAATGCAAAAAAAAAAACGCAGAGGTGATCAAACACAACCAAAAGAAAGCTCTACTTGTAGGGAAAAAAGGACGCCAATTTTGTTTGGGGGCCACGTTGCACGACTGCGCAATTGTCAGTTAAAGCGACACAGTGCTGGAAGCTGAAATTTCACGTGGGCAGGAGGGGGTATATGTGCCCAGTAAGCAAGTATTTAAGCTATTGCATTGTTGGTTCACTTACCTTTTTCTTTTGATTTCCCTTCTAAATGTTTTTTTTCTTTGTCTGAATCTCTCACTTCCTGTTTCTCCTCAGTAAGCTTGCCCCCATCATCCGAACCATTCTGGCTGGGGGTTAGTCAGCGTGCTCGCCCCCTCCCTTGGGACTACATCCCTGTGGGGAGACGCTGTAAAAGACAAACCTTTGCAACCCCTTTAAAGTAAAGTAAACCTTTTTTTTGTTTAATTTTGGATAGAGTAAGGGAGGGTTATAACACCTGACAGAATTGTTTGCCATCTGTGTCCCATTACAGAGATTTCCCTTCACTTCCTGTCCCATAGCCAAATAGGAAGTGAGTGGAAATCCCTTCAAATTAAGGGAATTCATTGGGGACACCCAGGTCATCAGAAAGAGTATCCCCATTGGAAGATTTCCCCTCTATTTTAGGGTGACCAGACATCCCCGTTTTCCAGGGACAGTCCCTGGATTGAGGACACTGTCCCCAGACCAAGTCTGTCCCTGGTTTTGTCCCCGGATTGGATTTGAACAGGGGCTGGGGCAATTTCAAAGACAGTTAGTGCAGAATTAACCAAAAAAATCTGAGATTACACACCCCTGCTCCTTCACTCCTACTAGCTTAGTATTTTATTTTTTTCTATTATCTGTGCCCCTTTCTGATGATCATATGCTGGTCATAGCGGAGGGAATATTTCTTCAGTTTCAGGTGCATACTTGCCTGCTTATCTCCTTGCTTATCTCCTTGCCTTCCCTGGCAGAGTGATATTCCTCCGCTCCCCACCCAGTAGTAGTTGGGGCCCGGAGCGTAAGACTTGACAGGCTGGAAGGCGGGCGGCGACGGGCAGAGGGTCGCTGATTGCCACCATTACTAGTAAAAACAAATATATGTCCCCGAATTTCATTTTCAAAATCTGGTCACCTTACTCTTTTTTCTACTCTACTTTTCTTGGGACAACCCAAAAGGTGGGCGTTTCTTTTACTTTGACTTTCAATGATAATGTTAAATAGGACAAATAGAGAGGATGAATCTCCCTAATGGGGGCACAGAGAGCAGTAAGGACCTAATATGTGTTCTAAATCATCTCCACTTTATCCAATAATAAACAAAAAGGTTTTCCCTTCAGTTATACTTTAACTATGGATTATACGCAGCTACTTTCAGGTGACTGCAGGAACATCCCCTTTAAAACTCATTCAAGTCCTTGAAAGCCTCAGTTTTGAAGCAAACCACAGGGAAATCATAATGAATAGAGTGGAGGCACATGTGTCCTGGACTGTACTTAGGTGGGCAACACAGCAAACAAATGCTCAGAGGACGATGTAACAATGGGTCATAGAAGGGCTCAACAGAACTCACAGGGCAGCTTGCAGCACCTTACCCCTAATACCGGCATCAGATTAGGCATGATCACCAATCTGCTAAAAATGAATAAACATGTGAACAGATGACCAAGTAGCAACTTTGTGAAACAGATTTTTGAGAAACAGGTGCCTGATGTTGAAAAGCCCATGAAGCATTAATCCAGTAGAGTGTGCCTTAACAGGAAAGGGAAGGACCTTATCCTTCAGACGATAACAGTGGTTCTCAACCTGGGGGTCGAATGATGGTTTGCCAGGGGTCACCAAATCCTGGGCTGTTCCTGAATCCCGCACCGCTCTTCCAGCCTTTTTGCGGCTGCCCAGCAGGGATGGACTTGTGTCTTTTTCAACCTGACTAACTATGTAAGTATGTTCCTGGAGCCCGCAACCTCCTACTCAGCCTCAGCCGCCCATTAAGTTTACGGAATTGCTCGAGGGCAGAGACTGGAGGTCAGCTAACTGGTGAGGAATGTGAAGTGGGAGGGGCTGGAGGAGACCCTATCTCAAGATTTAGGCTTAAGTGTCACTGCTACGAGACACCACCAAGTCGGAGACACAGTAAGTAACACTACCTATGATTATAGTGGGGACTAGTGTTGCTCACGAATATTCGCATTGCGAATATTCGCTACGAATATTGCATATTCGAGTATTCGCGAATAACTCGAATATTGCGGCGAATATTCGCTATGGCGAATATTGCGGCGAATATTCGCTATGGCGAATATTCGTATTTTTTCAAATTTATTTGTAAAACAGATCACATCCTAGTGATCTCCATCAACGTCTAAAAGCATTGCTGGTATGATTAGAGAGAGACCCTGGGCCGAGTAGCTGATGCGATTCTTTTATGTTGCCGAAAATTCGCATTGCGAATTTTCGGCAACATAAAAGAATCGCATCAGCTACTCGGCCCTTCTTTTGCATCAGAGCCAATCAGAATAACTCGAAAATTTTGCGAAATTTCGCTAATGCGAAAATGATTGCGAAATTCTCATAAACGGAGATCATTTCCTGTATTACTAAACTAATATGCACTAAACACTAACTCTACACTAACTCTACTTAAAAGAAAGGAGAATAAGGGGGCAAAAGAAGGACGGAGAAGATAATCGCGCAATATTCCTATTGCGCGATTATCTTCTCCGCCCTTCTTTTGCATCAGAGCCAATCAGAATAACTTGAATATTCGGCAAAAAGAATATTGCGCGATATTCCTTTTGCCGAATATTCGAGTTATTCTGATTGGCTCTGATGCAAAAGAAGGGCGGAGAAGATAATCGCGCAATATTCCTTTTGCCGAATATTCGAGTTATTCTGATTGGCTCTGATGCGCCCTTCTTTTGCATCAGAGCCAATCAAAATAACTCGAATATTCGGCAAACGGAATATTGCGCGATTATCTTCTCCGCCCTTTTTTTGCATCAGAGCCAATCAGAATAACTTGAATATTCGGCAAAAGGAATATTGCGCGATATTCCTTTTGCCGAATATTCGAGTTATTCTGATTGGCTCTGATGCAAAAGAAGGGCGGAGAAGATAATCGCGCAATATTCCTTTTGCCGAATATTCAAGTTATTCTGATTGGCTCTGATGCACCCTTCTTTTGCATCAGAGCCAATCAGAATAACTCGAATATTCGGCAAACGGAATATTGCGCGATTATCTTCTCCGCCCTTCTTTTGCATCAGAGCCAATCAGAATAACTCGAATATTCGGCAAAAGGAATATTGCGCGATATTCCTTTTGCCGAATATTCGAGTTATTCTGATTGGCACTGATGCAAAAGAAGGGCGGAGAAGATAATCGCGCAATAGGAATATTGCGCGATTATCTTCTCCGTCCTTCTTTTGCCCCCTTATTCTCCTTTCTTTTAAGTACAGTTAGTGTAGAGTTAGTGTTTAGTGCATATTAGTTTAGTAATACAGGAAATGATCTCCGTTTATGAGAATTTCGCAATCATTTTCGCATTAGCGAAATTTTGCAAATTTTTTTTTGGATAAAATATCACGAATATTCGATATTAGCGAATATTCGCGAATATTCTTCTATATATTCGCGCAATATCGCGAAATCGAATATGGCGTATTCCGCTCAACACTAGTGGGGACTTTTAATGGCAACTACAGTTCTCAGATCAGCAGATGACCTTGTTTAAGAGCACCTAAGTTGGCGGATCAGAACTCCCGTCAGCATTGCCACTCATCCCAACTCCCTCCACCAAGGAGAAAGAGAAGGAATAGAAATAGAGAATACATGGAAGGGAGAGGAAAAGAGGGGGAAGAACAAAGAAAAGGGGAGGGAAAGAAATAAGAGAACAAGACAGCTAAAGAGAGGGATGGGGGGGGGAATTAGGATAGAGAGAGATAAAAGGATAAGAAAGGAGAACAAAGAGAAAGCGTGGAACATCCTAAAATGTACCAGAAGGGGTTTTAATACCGTAAGAGTGAAAGGAACTCAGGGAGCACTAATTGTCTGCGGTTTTGGGGCGCAAATTATTTGTCTTGCCTTGGGTGCTGACAACCCACGCTACGAAAATAATTTTACTGTTAGGGGTCCCCAGAACTTGGGAAATTTTATCAAGGGGTCACGACACTAGGAAGGTTGAGAACCACAGGACTATAGGTTTGAATGATGATTTTTCTAATACCTCTAGCAATGGTGAAGCAGGGAGTTTCAATAAGGGTAGAAATGTTATCCTTAAACTTTGACGAGATCTCAGAAGATGGCATTTTATCCTGATCCTGAGCGGGGATCTTCCTTATCCACCTCCTCATCAGGTAGTGCATCAGCCAAATGAGCAAAATCAGAGACCAACTCAGAAGGAGAGACTGAAGGAGCTCATTTGAGACCTCTGCATTCTACAGTCTCCAATAGGACTGAGATCCTGATCATAAAATCAGACATGGGGACAGTAAACTCCTCTCTACATAGGTAGATAGAGGGGTGTGAGGCCAAGGGGCCAACTTAGTTCCAGGAGGAAGGCAGGCAATCAGAGGGTTGTCTTAACCAATGGTACTAGCTTCCTTTGAATAGGATCCTTGTTTTGTACTGCAGGATTCAGGAATGTTGGTGCTGACTAGAGAGAGCATGCAAAAGAAAAAAGAAAATAGCTCAGGCACATGGCAGTGGTGCCAGATAAATCAAGGCCATGCAGGCACAGTAGCAGCCCAATGCAACAGACTTACATTATAAGGGGCAAAAAAATTGCATCAATTAAAACATTTGGTGATACTCCCGCTAAATGACTGCAACACTGACTCAAGTATCGCGGCCCACATTCCACTGTAGCCACTCGGCATCTGCATCGGCATGGTCCAGAGAAGGGTACAACCCCTTGCAACTTACTGCAACAGATGTCGTCTACCCTTGAGCAAGATGTTAGGAAACAGCTCCATCCTGGTTTCACCCTTCACATTGAGCATACCCCCAATGTTGTCTTCAGGAACAAAGCTTCCTCACTTTTAGCTATGTTGGATTTTGCATATTGTTTGAATATTTTTTTGCACCAAAATGTTTTTTTTTTTTATTTATTTAAGTTATCGCCACATCCTTTGCCATCTACAATATTCAATGGCTGTGCCGGGCCGGCCGGTTACCTGGACAGGTTCCTGTAGCACCATCATCCTCCAGCCTCCCTTGTCTGCTCTGAGGACCCCTCTGCAGTTTTGAAAGAGCCAAGCAGGGGTATAAAGGTCAGAAGTGCACCTGCTCTTTCCGAAGCTCGATACCTAGCCATGGGCAGTACAGCGGTGCTCAAATTAATGGCTACGCGAGTAGCACAGCCGTTAATTTGACAGACTGTCACTGAAACTGGCCCACTGAGCCATCGGCCCACTGGGATACTCCCTGTAGTCCCAATGGCCAGTCCATCCCTGCCAACAAACCTGGATACTCATCATGTCTCAGCACCCATCTCCTCCCAATGCGTTTCTCCTTAATAGGCTGAGTCTGGGAATGGAGGATCTACTAGTTCAAGGCAGTTAAAGGCTAACCAAAGACTGGCAGCAGTCTTTCCAAGAATGATAGATTATGCAACATTTGTCCACTCTCTGTGATGACTCTAGGCTATTTCATATGACAGGGATGAATGGCCCAATCCTTACCCCAGCCTCCTACCTTGTTGTTTTCCTCTTAAAGAAAACCTGTACTGAGATAAATATATTGGATGCAGTTTTGACCTTTTCTTCTGAAAATGCTTTTCTTCTGAAAATGCTAGTTGCCTGGCTGTCACACTGATCCGCTGATTCAATACTTTCAATACTAGTTGCTGATATGGAACAAGTATGAAAATCAAGAGTTCTGACTTTACCCTGACTCTTCTGAGCTATTTCTGTGTCTGTGATTCTGAAAAGCTAGAAAGACAAAAATGTAGCTAACATTTTCAGAAGGAGATCAAGCAATGAGGACATTCTTAATTCTCTGCAAGTTTTAGGTGTATAGTTTATTTAGATCCCCGGTGGTTTGTTGAGACCCTATTGGATCGCCAGCCTCTCATTGGCTCTCCTCAGATGGCCTCCCCACTGAAGAGCTACCTCGCTTGGGATCTTCAGAATTGGGAACCGAATCGACCAATGGGCTCCCTGCCACAGCTCAAATGTTCCGGACCAACATGGTCCCGGAACCAGGAACACCGCGTGGCATCGCACGTCCCGGCCTGGTAGGCCATAACGCTGGGGCGCCATGATGCAATCACCCTAAAGGTGGGTGCTGCACTCCAGGAGAAGAAGACCCAGACAGTCTGCCTCATAAATACCCTCCCCCAGCATGCACAGCAAGGGCCAACCCTCCTGATTGGCTGCTGGGGATGAGCACCCAAACCTTCCACTGCTGCCATCTACTGTCCTGGGGTGGTAAGAGCACCCCAGCAACAACAGAATGAGCCCACAGCACAGCCAAGCTGAGACAGAGACCCTGTTTTGAACATATTAACTGGATCAGAGTTTAATTAACTTTCTGATCCCCCTATAAATTTAAATAGCACTGGTACTTTGAAGTAACCAGGCGCTACATGTATTTCTCCAGTCTCCAATCTGGCATGAAGCTTTGCCTGGGTGCAGGAGCTTCCTGTAATAAAGACTGGTCACTGGTGCTCTCATGTGCAGGGTGACTGGTCTTGTCTCCAACCCCCTTCTGTAGTGTAGTGTAATTATGTAGTTTTTTTCTGCAGGCAAGCTACAGTGGGTGGAGCCTGTTGGGTCCTTTCCACCAGTCTGCTCTCTGTACAGGCTGTGTGAAGGACAGGAATATGTTAACATTTATGTTTTCATTATCAGTTTTCAGCTTTAAAGCACCCTCAGCAGGGCCGGTGCAAGGATTTCTGCCTACACAAGCGAAGCTCCATTTTGGCGTGTGCCCCATTACATGCCAGACCGTGCCCCATTACATGCCAGACCTGCCCCATTACATGACCAGACTGTGCCCCATTACATGACCAGACTGTGCCCCATTACATGACCAGACTGTGCCCCATTACATGCCAGACTGTGCCCCATAACATGACCAGACCGTGCCCTTACCTTAACCTAACAGTAACAGCTTACCTTACCAGAATCGCGGCTGTACGATTTTTCAAAAGCCGCGCCTCCGACATCTTCTGTTCCGTGATAGGCGGAACATTCAGCTTCCCATGAGGCACTGTGTTCAGTGTTCGCCTATCACGGAGGCCCTCTCGTCCGAGGACGAGAGGGCCTCCGTGATAGGCGGACACCAAACACAGGACGAGAGGGCCTCCGTGATAGGCGGACACTGAACACAATGCCTCCTGGGAAGCTGAATGTTCCGCCTATCACGGAACAGAAGACGTCGGAGGCGCGGCTTTTGAAAAATCGTACAGCCGCGATTCTGGTAAGGTCATTTTTTCGCCCCATCCCAGGCTGCGGACCTGCCCGCCCCAAGCGGCCGCTTGGTCCGCCTGGTGGTTGCGCCGGCCCTGACCCTCAGTGTAACCTCAATCCTGACATGTAACCCACTATAATGTTTAAATGCCCTTAAATGATTGTAAAGGCTAAAGGTTTTTACCTAAGTGTATTGTATGGTGGGCTGCTCCCCCCACAGCCCACTCAACACTCACCCGAGCCCCTTCTTGATCCAGCGATGTGCACGAGAGCCTTGGCTTTCCTGGGACTCCTTCTCCTTATTGGCTGAGACAGCAGCAGGAGCTCCTCCACTCCTTTATTTAAAAACCAGGAGAGAAAGAAAACACTTTCCAGATTAGGAGGAAAATGTAGCTCACTCTCTATGAAGCATTTTCCGGCTGCCAGGAAAAAGGCGTCCAGTGTGCATGAACCCGAATTGCTGAGAAACAAATTTAGGCTCCATTCACGCTTGTGAGACTTGTCATGCGACTTTGGGCATCAAAGTTGCATGACAAGTTGTTCCCTATGTTTTCCAATGATGACCATTCAAATATGTGCGACTTAAAGTTACACCAACTTCAAAGTAGTTCATGCACTACTTTGGTCTGACTTTCATGCAACTTTAGGGCCATAGACTTCAATTTTAACTCTCAGAAGTTGCATGAAAGTCATACCTGAATGTTATATAATACAACGCGTGTGCAACAGTTGTCCATTATCACTGGTCAAAGCCAAATTCGTATCCGAGTTGCACCCATCCAAAGTTGCGTCAAAGTTGCATTAAAGTTGGTGCAACTTTGGAGTCACACAAGCGTGAATGGAGCCTTACACTAAACGAATCCTTTGTTATATTCAACTCATCCTGGCCTCGGAAAACCAGAACTGAATCCTTACTCTTCTCCTGATATCACATGTGTGTGGCCTCACAGCAGTGAGTGAAGCCGCGTACACACGGCAGAGAACCTTGACGGGCAGAACACATCGTTCCGCCCGTCGAGGTTCTCTGCCGGCCGTCAGATTCGGCGACCCGCCCGTCGGGAATGGCAACCAGCCATTCATCCAGGCGGGCCGTCGAGCAAATAGAGAACATGCTCTCTATTTCTGCTCGACGGCATTCCCGACGGGATGCTCGCCGAGAGCGTACACACGGCCGAGGTTCTCGCTGGAATGCAGCTTCCAGCGAGGTTCTCGCTGGTTTCTAGCGAGAACCTTGGTCGTGTGTACGCCGCCTAAGTGAGTGAGAAACTTATATAGCGCTGCACATGCAAACTGAATCGCCTCTGGGCGCTTGGTGTCCATTTCTCAGAAGAGATGGGTTTTGATCTTTCTCCTGAAGAACAAATGGTTGTCCTCCAGCCAAACGCGTTCCATAGTCTTGGTGCTTGGACCACAAATCTTCTTTCTCCTTTGGATTTGTATCTGGTTTTGGGTATCTGAAGTAGATTTTGGTTGGTGGATCGCAGAACGGTTTGTGAGCTTTTAGTTTGTCGCATAGATATTGGGGGGCATTTCCTAGAATGCACTTATGTGTAAGACAGAGTGCTTTGAAAGTTTAGGCGTTCTAACCAGCGGACATGTCCGGCGGACAGGTTTCCAGCAGACAAATTTCAAAGAATGCTTTGAAATTTGTCCGCTGGAAAAACCTGTCCGCTAGGTCGTACACACGATCGGATATGTCCGCTGAAACTGGTCGGCGGACCAGTTTCAGCAGACATGTTCGATCCTGTGTGCGCGGCCTGACACTGCGATTACCTGCAGTTATGTGCAGATAGCTGCAATAAATCGGTCCTTGACGCAGTCAAATTTATTGTTTCTAACCGCACCAAACTTCATGTAGTAAAACTGTTGCTAAATGCAGTGTGTGAATGGGGTCATAGGAAAGAATTGTGTGAGTTTAGCTGCGGTAAATAACTCCATTTATTCACAGCTAAAAGCTGAATTCTATCTGCCTGTGTGAAAGGAGCCCTAAAGGGCTGGGAGGCAGCAGCAAAAAGGGGGTTAAAGCGGAGCTCCACCCTAAAGTGGAACTCACGCTGATCAGAACCCCCCCTCCGGTGTCACTTTTGACACCTTTCGGGGGGAGGGGGGTGCAGATACCTGTCTAAAGACAGGTATTTGCACCCACTTCCAGCCACAACAGTCTCGGGCAGACTGCGGGCACGACGTCACCGCCTGTCTCCCCCCCCCCCCTGTTGTGTGCTGGACACACTCGGCTCCCAGTACACAGCGGGAGCCAATCGGCGGGTGCAGCGCGACTCGCGCATGCGCCGTAGAGAACCGAGCGCTTCACTTCCTGGTTCCCTCACCGTGGATGGAGGGGGGGAGCAGCAGAGTGAGGAGCGATCACTTGCCCTCTGCTGCGGACGTAGGGTTGCCACCTCATCCCTTTAAACCCGAACACATATGAATTACACAGGTTCTGAGGCTAATTTAATGCAGGTAAAGCACCAAGTGAGTTTAATTACCACCTTAATTAGCCACAGAACCTGTGTAATTAATATGTGTTCGGTTTTAAAGGGATGAGGTGGCAACTCTATGCGGACGGTGCTGGACTCCAGGACAGGTAAGTGTCCTAATATTAAAAGTCAGCAGCTGCAGTATTTGTAGCTGCTGGCTTTTAATATTTTTGTATCAGCGAACATCCACTTTAAGAGACCACAGGATTTACTAAAACTGGAGCACACAAAATCTGGTTCAGCCATGCATCCTAGCCAATTAGCTTCTAACTTCAGCTTGTTTAATTACGTGTTGACAATAAAACCTGGAAGCTGATTGGTTTCCAATGCACAGCTGCACAAGATGCTTTGTACACCCATCTTAGTAAATCCCCCACTATGTGTAGAAGTTTTGTACACAAAGAATTCCCTTTTCTGGTCACCAGTGTTTCCCCCAGGTACACTTGTGCTAGGACTGTAATCCTGCACCCCCTACTCCTGGCCCTTCCCTTCCCCATACAATTACAGCTTGCTCTACAGGTTCTTCTGTGCTTTTCACCTGAGGGGGTTTGGATTGTTCCTGAATATTCAACCACTTTCCAAAGTGTATAAGCATGAGTTGGTGGTCACTGGTCTGGACTGGCTGCTGAAAGATTTTTCTCTTGGAACTTCCTTCCATAAACATTCATGTTTTTTCCAAATGTGCTCACTTTTACACCAAGCAGACCAAGCTTCAGCCTTAATAGAAACAATAATGACCATCGGAAAAATTTCCTTCTACGTTTGTTGGTCAGAGGATGTCCACAGAGGTCTCTGCATCCTAGGAGCAGATCCAGTCCATTTCGGCTCAATGTGCCCATCATCACGTGCCAATCTAGCGATATCTGATCACTAATCCACCTTTAGGAAGCAGGTTAAGCAGTAGAGATTTTTTATTTTTTTTTTAAATCAAGGATAATGAAGTTATTTGGCACTATCAAATGTGAATAGGTTATCCAATCCTAATTCCTCATCTTTCAGAAGAGATTAAGTTCCCAGCCCAAGATTTATCATCAATTCCAAATAGTTTCACATTTCTGAAAAGGGTCATGGACCTGGGATGGGAGATTAGACCCTAAGGGCCTTCAGAGTGGGATGGGTTGTGTTCCACTAAGCCTGACACCTGGTAGACAGGGCGTGTATTAATGAATATTTTAAGCTCTAAATCACTGTGAGAATGGCTGAAGGCCAGAGGCCTTTTTAAGCTGCTACCTACAAAAAAAGAGGAATTCTCTGATTTACAGCCTGTCATTTTACTTTTTGCCTAATTTAAAATTGTATATTTAAAAAAAAAAAATTAGACTCACTTAGCAACAAATATCCAATTAAAAGGGAAATTACCCCATCAAATGACACCTCAACCTTCCAGACACATGGAAATGATTACAGATTCTTGAACTTTGCATTATTAGTGATTAGACATAGGAAAATTATGTTTTTGATTTAACAAATTTAAATATTTTGAAAGAATCACAGTAACGTGGGGTACACACTATAAGAAAATCGGGCGAATGATCGTCTGATTTTCCGTGTTGTTTCACAGCGAACTGGAACCGATGAACGAAAATTTGTATTCAATTTCTAATACGACAAAGGCTTTTTTTGTTGTTTCTGATCATGCGCAGTCTTTCTTTTTTTATTGTATGAAAATTCTACACATTAAATGAAAATTGTTCGTTCTGTTCCCATACAAGAAATTTTTAAAAAGTTTGTCCCTTTGAAAATGTTCATATGAAAAGTTGCATTTGGCTGTCGAAAGTTGTGTATACACTATACAAAAATCATCTGAAAGTTCCTGAAAATGCCTGATTTTCTTATAGTGTGTACGAGCCTTAAGGCCCTGTTCACATATTGGGTAGCAGAAAGTGCGATTCACATGCGTGTCACGCCTAGGGCAGGTCATTTAATTAAATCAGCTGCCTTATACACATTTGTCATTCCAAAGAAGCTTAGGGATCACAATTTGTCATGTGACAATCACAGCAAAATTGCACGTTTGGGGTGCTATTTAGAATGAACTCCTAATTGATTCCTAATTGCCCCAATTGTGAACGGAGCCTTAGGTATTTCAGGTTATGATATTATAATATAATAAAGATTATCCAATGTCGTAATTAAATCAAAAAAACTAAAATTTGATCAGTTGCAGAATTGTTGCTGTTGTTACTTTCAGAGTTTGATGACGAATTTGCCCACAAATCACTATCACTCAATTCTGCAAGTGATTCTAATTTAATATCGCTGTTTTCTAGCTGGTCTAAAACCACTTTTGACGTAAAAATGAACGCTTTTTGGATGCCATGGACATTCTTAAGTTTCCAAGTAGAAAGAATGGCATATATAATATAAAACTGGGCATTGGACAAAGCATTAGGGGCACAAGGGAGGTGAAATAATTTGATACAGTAATGTAATCTGTAAGATTACAGTGTACTGTATGTGTGTTATATTTTATGCACTTTTTGAATTTGCCGCCAGGCTCTGCCCCGTGCGTCGCAATGCTTGCAGGGAACTGAGCCCGGCACACAGAGCATTGAGCGGAGGACACAGCCTGCTGACACAGCGGGAGGACATTGCAAGACCCTGGGGACAAGGTAAGTAACTTTGCTTGTATCCGGCGATGCAATCCTGAGTAAGGCTCGGGGTTACCACTTTTGGTAGTGAAAATGCACCCCGAGCCACACTCGGGAACACCACCAGGGAGGTTAAAAGGTTAAAGTGTAGGTTCACCTTTTCAGAAAAAATAAAAAGATTATTGAACCAAACACCCTCCCTGGTCCCCGCTGTACTTACCTCTGTGGGTGATAAGCTGTCAGCGCAGACTCAGCTGTTGCAGCGATATGGGGAACCCCTCTCTTCCCCCTCTTCTTTCTGCAGCACTTCTTTGACTGATCAGAGCAATTCTGATTGGTCGGTGCCAGCATCTCCGCCTTAGCAACGGAAAGGATCACTCGCCCGGATTAGAGAGATCCCTCACCCTAATAGATAGCTGGATGACATCCAGTTATCTAAAACTCAATGGATCAAAAACAGAGCTTCTCCTGTTTAACGCAAACAGGAAAAGTCTCCCCACGTCAAATTGGGCCCCACCGCCCATCTTGGGAAAAATTATCGCCCCGAGCGCCAAAGTCAAAAGTCTCGGAGTCATTTTTGACTCCCACATGACAATGGATGCACAAATAGGGGCGGTAGTCAGCGGATCCCACCATCTGCTACGCCAGTTACGCCGACTCACCCCCTTCATCCCTAAAGAGGACATTGCAGTCGTGGTGGGTACAATCATCAATTCCAGACTCGACTATGCAAATGCCCTCTATTTAGGACTCCCCAAATACCAAATCACTCGCCTGCAAGTCGTTCAAAATACGGCTGCTCGATTAGTGACTGGGAAAAAACCATGGGAGTCAATCTCCCTTTCGCTGAGATCTCTTCACTGGTTGCCAGTGAAGGACAGAATCACTTTTAAGGCTCTCTGCCTTACACAGAAGTGTATTCAAGGAAACGCCCCCCAATATCTATGCGAAAAAATAAAAGCCCACAACCCCAATCGCACTCTGCGATCCACAAATCAAAATTTACTGTACATCCCAAAGGCAAGATATAAGTCCAAAGGAGATAGGAGATTTGCTGTCCAAGGTCCGCGACTTGGAATGCACTACCAACCGCCATCCGATTGGAGTCCGACCACTTGACCTTCAGGAGAATGATTAAAACTCATCTCTTCTGAGGGAAAAGCGTTTCCCTATCGAAGGAATGAAAATAGCGCCCAGAGGCGATTCAGTTCGCTAGTGTTGCGCTCTATAAGTTTTTCACTCACTCACTCACTCAGCACAGAACTTCATCCTGATCTATTCCAGAAGTGCTGCAGAAACAAGAGTCAGAAGAGAGGGGATCTCAAAGTGATTGGGGTCTGTGTCCCCATTAGAGAGATTCACCCTCTCTATTTGTCCTATTTACCATTATCATTGAAAGTGAAAGTAAACGAAAAGCCCAAATTTTGGGTTGTCCCCAGAAAAGTAATAGAGGGCAAATCTTCCAATAGGGACCTGGGGGTCCCCAATGAATTCCCTTAATTAGCAGGGATTTCCTATTACTGCTTGTTTGGCAGGAACAGTGACAGTGTTGGGACAGGAAGTGACAGTAAATCTCCCCAATGGGACACAGACAGCAAAAATAAACCTTTTAGGGATTATAACCCTCCCTTGCTCTATCCGGAAAAAAAAGTTTCCCCTATACAGTGGAACCTCAGATTACAAGCATAATCCGTTCCAGGAGAATGCTTGTAATTAAAAGTACTCGCATATCAAAGCGAGTTTCCCTATTGAAGTCAATGGAAACAAAAATAATTAGTTCTGCATTGACTTTAATGGCATGCAATACCGAATGTGACCAGAGGTGGGGAGGCGCCGGAGAGCCTCGGCCCAGAAAGGCCCAAAGACAGCTCGACTGACCTTGGGAAACCTCGGAAAGGCTCGGGAACGGAATATTTCTTAAGCCTCGTACACAAGACAGAGGAACTCGTCGGAAAAGACACATCGTTTTCCTCGACGAGTTCCTTGTTAGGCTTGTCGAGAAACTTGACAAGCTGTCTTTGCGTACACACTGTCAAGACCAAATCTCCTCGTTCTCAAACATGGTGACTTCACCACATACGACGTCATACAACACATTCCACTGGCACAACCCTTGGGGCTGCTTTTGCTAATCTCATGTTACTGCGTGTTAGGTAAAAGTTTGGTAAGAGACATTTGCACTTTTCAGTCTGTTACAGTGTGACACATGTGCTATCTCCATTACAAACTCTACTTTTACCGAAGGTGCGCGGGTTTCTAAGCATACACACCAACGTGTTTCTCGTCGAAAACCAGCCCGACGGTTTTCTCGATGAAAAGCATACTCGACCGTTTTCCTCTGCAAAAAAGCTCTCCCACCAAGTTTCTTGATGGAATTTGTCGCGTTTCTCGGTCGTGTGTACGAGGCCTAAGTCTCTCCGAGCATTTCCGAATGGCTCCAACCGTGCCCCCACCTCTGGCCATACGCGGTACTGCACACTGCTTTGGCCTGAATCCTGCTTGTTGTGCGAGACAACACTCACAAACCAAGTTAGGATTTTTCAAAATACAGTGCTCGTATTGCGAAAACGTTAGTTAACCGTGTTACTGGCAATCCGAGGTTCCACTGTAGTTTTACTTTAATGCACCACAATGTGTGAACAATTTTAAAAATAAAGAAAAATATGCGCGCTGACGTCATCACCAGTGGACGGGCGTCTGCAGGCCCGGCCGGCTTTTACATATGGACATGTTTTATCGTTCTTGCTGTACGTGAGATTTTAATTTTAATAAACCGCACGTTTACTTTATTACACTATATGAGTGTTTTTACATTTTGGGGCATGACTGGTGGTTCCTTTGAGAAGTGGTTGACCGTGCATACCTCCATGGGATCCAGGACACTTCTATCCATAACGATCGGATTACTACAGAGTGATATCTGAGTAATACTTGCCTTTGGTAAGCAGCCATTTCTGTCGGTGGTGGAGCATTAGCGTTTGTGGTGTTCACCTTGGGTGCCATCCCCCTCTTTTGATTCCATCGTCACCTCAGCAGGTGTATCTTGATCTTCTTGTCATAAGAATATGGACTATTTTTTTCATCACTTCAATGATTATTCCCTATCCATTAGGCTGCGTACACACGATCGGCCAAAACTGATGAAAACGGACTGAAGGTCCGTTTCATCGGTCCAAACCGATCGTGTGTGGGCCCCATCGGTCAGTTATCCTTCGGTCAAAAAAAAGAGAACCGATGGAGGCCTAACCGATAGGTCAAAACTGATCGTTAGTATGCACGAGTATCGGTTAAAAATCCACGCATGCTCAGAATCAAGTCGACGCATGCTTGGATGCATTGAACTAAATTTTTTTTAGCACGTCGTTGTGTTTTACCTCACCGCATTCTGAAACAATCGTTTTTTTAACCGATGGTGTGTAGGCACATCAGACCATCAGTCAGCTTCATCGGTTAAACTATGACAAGGTCCTTAGGACCGTTCTCATCGGATGGACTGATCGTGTGTAAGCGGCCTTATACTTCTCACTGGTTCATGTGGCCTTCTCATATTGACTTATTTATTTTTATTAAATCCATAAGTATACCATTAGCACTCAATTCATTATTGGTACGTGATATTTTGGTATTTTTTTCACTACTGGTATTTGATATTTAAGCGCAGCTTTTACATTCTTTTCTAGATTTTAGTAGGATAGGAATAGGCGTGCACACAGGGTGTGCCTGGGCACACCCTAATCACCCTGTGTGGTGCAGATGGCATCGAAATGTACTGGAGTAAACGTGAACTAACGCACAGAAAAATACAGCATTAAATGGCACATAACACACCAAAATATACAACGTTAAACATGCAGTAATGCACAGAAATATGCAGCAATAAACATGCAGTAATGCACAGAAATATGCAGCAATAAACATGCAGTAATGCACAGAAATATGCAGCAATAAACATGCAGTAATGCACAGAAATATGCAGCAATAAACGTGCAGTAACACACTGGAATATACTGTGTTAAACGTGCAATAAGGCAAAGAAATAGACCCTGATAATTCACCAAAGCTCCCTAATGGGGCTCCTAAAATAAAATAAATATACAATAAAAATAAAAAAACTACTGTCACTGTCCACTGCCCTACTGACACCAATCTCTGCCCTACTGACACCGTCTACCGCTCTGCTGACACCATCAGTATACTGTATATATACATGCAAATATGTTTGAGCTTTGGGGTGCACACCCTAATGCAATAGGCTGCGCACACCTATAAGGGTAGGACTGGAATCTTTTCCCACCGTATCTAAAACTAAAAAAAAAAAGATTTTGACCTGGCATATACATTTTCTTATAACTGCCTATATTTTCCTATTACAGAGCCTTTGAAGAAAAATAAATAAAAAATAAATAAAAAAAAAACAAACACACTTAATATAAATTTATAAAGGTAGTAAACTAATATTTGCAAATCATCATCAAATGTGATCGAAATCTCGAACTTCTTTGGATATGAGTTATTGCATCTATTAATTGCTCTTTGACCATCTTAATGGAAAAGTCCAACAAAGGCGTGTGTGGGCCCCATCGGTCAGTTATCCTTCGGTCAAAAAAAAGAAAACCGATGGAGGCCTAACCGATAGGTCAAAACCGATCGTTAGTATGCACGAGTATCGGTTAAAAATCCACGCATGCTCAGAATCAAGTCGACGCATGCTTGGATGCATTGAACTTAATTTTTTTTAGCACGTCGTTGTGTTTTACCTCACCGCATTCTGAAACGATCGTTTTTTTAACCGATGGTGTGTAGGCACATCAGACCATCAGTCAGCTTCATCGGTTAAACTATGACAAGGCCCTTAGGACCGTTCTCATCGGATGGACTGATCGTGTGTAAGCGGCCTTATACTTCTCACTGGTTCATGTGGCCTTCTCATATTGACTTATTTATTTTTATTAAATCCATAAGTATACCATTAGCACTCAATTCATTATTGGTACGTGATATTTTGGTATTTTTTTCACTACTGGTATTTGATATTTAAGCGCAGCTTTTACATTCTTTTCTAGATTTTAGTAGGATAGGAATAGGCGTGCACACAGGGTGTGCCTGGGCACACCCTAATCACCCTGTGTGGTGCAGATGGCATCGAAATGTACTGGAGTAAACGTGAACTAACGCACAGAAAAATACAGCATTAAATGGCACATAACACACCAAAATATACAACGTTAAACATGCAGTAATGCACAGAAATATGCAGCAATAAACATGCAGTAATGCACAGAAATATGCAGCAATAAACATGCAGTAATGCACAGAAATATGCAGCAATAAACGTGCAGTAACACACTGGAATATACTGTGTTAAACGTGCAATAAGGCAAAGAAATAGACCCTGATAATTCACCAAAGCTCCCTAATGGGGCTCCTAAAATAAAATAAATATACAATAAAAAAAAAAAAACTACTGTCACTGTCCACTGCCCTACTGACACCAATCTCTGCCCTACTGACACCGTCTACCGCTCTGCTGACACCATCAGTATACTGTATATATACATGCAAATATGTTTGAGCTTTGGGGTGCACACCCTAATGCAATAGGCTGCGCACACCTATGAGGGTAGGACTGGAATCTTTTCCCACCGTATCTAAAACTAAAAAAAAAAAGATTTTGACCTGGCATATACATTTTCTTATAACTGCCTATATTTTCCTATTACAGAGCCTTTGAAGAAAAATAAATAAAAAATAAATAAAAAAAAAACAAACACACTTAATATAAATTTATAAAGGTAGTAAACTAATATTTGCAAATCATCATCAAATGTGATCGAAATCTCGAACTTCTTTGGATATGAGTTATTGCATCTATTAATTGCTCTTTGACCATCTTAATGGAAAAGTCCAACAAAGGCGCACTTGTTAAAACAATGCACTGTTTCACTGATGCAATAAAACACACAAGAAACATTTTTTCTCTAACACAAAACGTTAAATGTTCATTCACTGAGGATTATTATTTAATCCACGTACACAGACTCTAATGTTTTCTCCTGACTCTAATCTGAACCACAGGGAAAAAGACAATGAAATCTACCCTGAAGCCTTGTCCAAGTCAATATCACCTGATAAATTTTTTAATTAAACAAAGCTTATAATTGTGGCAGGTCAGGTACTTGTCAGTAATGTTGGATTTCCTGAATCCAAAGTAGTTTACTTTAGAGAGGAAAGGTATTTACTGACACATAAAGGGCGAGACAAGCATAAGGGAGATTTTTTAGTACCTCACTTCTGCCCAAAAAATTACTAGAAATTAATTGCTAAGGGTAACAATTGAATTCTACCTAAACAGAACAAATAGTTTATTATGGTGTAAGCTACACAAGTAGCATGTAGTTGCAAATAATGGCACACATCTAAAACACCAGCTGTACCAGTGGCGGCTGGTGCTGAATATTTGCAAACAAACATGACCCCCTCACCCCCCCCCCCACCCCCCCGGCGCTCGCTAACTTGACTGGGAAGGTGGCAATCCACTCGCACTACCCTCACCCACGCTCGATTGAATGAACGGGAAGGCCACGATCCATGGCGGTGCGGGGAAGAGGTTGCAGAGGGAAGAGCCAGGGCCATTGCTTCTCCTCCTGGCCGAATAGGAAGTGGGTCCTGAGACCCGATTGGTCGACGCCCTGGTCAAACGGGTCTCAGGACCAACTTCCTGATTGGCCGGGAGGAGAAGCAGGAAATTATTAATTATAATATTAATAATTTATATAATATTAATTTTCGAATGTCACACAAGTGAAAAACCTCAGGCTCTAATCACGTGCTTAAAACAAAACACACATTGAAATCCATGCGTCCGGTGCTCTGCATGGAGATTAGGGGCCAGGTGGATTGGGGGGCAGAGCCCCTGCTCCCCTAACGAGCGGGCCACCACTGCCGTATATAATAAATCTCTGCTACATGCTGCTTGTGTAGCTTATACCATAGAACAGAAGTCTCAAGCTCAATTTCATTGTGGACTGCATCACCATTACGTTTGCCCTCAAAGACCAGTTGTATCTATAAGACTAGAGGTCCAGAGCACCTCACTCCCCCTTACATCAGATGTCAAGAGCCCTCCACCATCAGAAGTCAAGAGTCCCCCACCCTCCCTTAGACCACAGTGTACCCCCCTTACCTTGTGCTGATGCAGGGAAGAACCTGGAGGCAGAGCTGGGGAGCAGAAAGTGCAGGGTCTGGGGGAGGACCAGGGGAAGGCTGGAGTCAGCTGCTATAGTCTGCTAAATGCTGAGACCACAGCGTGTGTTAGGGGATGTTGCAGCTGCACAGAGAGGCTCAGGATCTGTAGGAGGAGTTCTGTCCTCCTCTCTGCTGCCGACTGGTGAGAGGGGGAGCAGAGATGAGTCTCCCCACGGCTGCATGGAAAAGTGCAGAATCTGAGAGAGGAGTTCTATCCTCCTCTCTGCTGCTAACTGCTGATCCAAAGTGGGGGCACAGATGGGGGGATGCTGCAGTGGTTGGCGAGGTGCGAGGGCCACATGAAATGGCCTGGAGTGTTTGACACGTAGAATAACATCAGTATACTAATTAATAGACACATTTACCAATTAATCAGAACATTTGTTGCTATGTACAAAATGCACCACATCCCTAGAAATTAGTATAAGACAAATGTAGAAACAAAAAAGGGACTTTCAACTGGTTCAAAAACTTTCACATAGAAACCACACAAGTCATACATAATATCAGAAAGGCTGATTATACAAAGGTAAACATATGATTAGCTCAAGAATTACAAAATCAACACTGAAAAATGCAGGGTTATTTACTAAAACTGGCGTAAAATCTGGTGCAGTTGTGCATGGTAGCCAATCAGCTTCTAAATTCAGCTTGTTCAATTAAGCTTTGGCAATAAAACCTGGAAGATTATTAGTTTATTTGCAGAGCTTCATCAGATTTGACAATATCCTGTTTTAGTAAACCATCCCCATAGTGCCCCTAGGTATAGTTCCTGCCTCTCAACCTCTAATATACTATAAGGCCGCGTACACACGATCAAATCTATCTGCTGGAAAAGGTCTGAGGCCTCGTACACACGAGGCAATCTATCTGTTCAAATCGGTCGGACCGACCGATTTGAACAGATCTGTCTGCTTGGATTTTGGTTTGCTCGCGTGTACACACGAGCAAACCAAAATCCCCGCCAGCAGACAGCGCACTGACGTGTCGCTGACGTGCCGGTGACGTGGCGGTGACGTTGACGCCGCCACGTCACCGCACCAGGAAGTAAAACACTTCCGCACATGCGTCGAAATCATTCGGCGCGTGTGCGAGAAGACATGTCTGCTGGTTAGCATACTAACCAGCAGACATGTCGGGCGGACGGGTTCCCAGCCGACAGATTTCAAAGAATGCTGTCGGGTGGCCAAATCCGTCTGTTTGCCCGTACACACGATCGAATCTGTCTGCTGAAACGGTCTAGCAGACCGTTTCCAACAGACAGATTTACTCGTGTGTACGAGGCCTGACAGACCGTTTCAGCAGACAGATTCGATCGTGTGTACGGGCGGACAGACAGATTTGGCCAGCCGACAGATTTTAAAGCATGCTTTAAAATCTGTCTGCTGGGAATCCGTCCGTCCGACATGTCTGCTGGTTAGTACGCTAACCAGCAGACATATCTGCTCGCACATGCGTCGAATGGATTTGACGCATGCGCGGAAGTGTTTTACTTCCTGGTGTGGTGACGTGGCGGCGTCAACGTCATCGCCACGTCACCGCGCTGTCTGCCGGCGGGGATTTTGGTTTGATCGTGTGTACAGCGATCAAACCAAAACAGCCCAGCAGACAGATCTGTTCAAATCGGTCTGTCAGACCGATTTGAACAGATGTATTTGGTCGTGTGTACGCGGCCTTAGAGTGAATATACTTAGACAATACAATTGTTAATAATTAAAAGAAGGTAAAATTCCAGTTAAATAATTCAGCACCACATCCCTACCAAATGTAGGAAAAAATAACCAAAAGAAGAAATAAATGGGATTTTAAATGGTGAAACTTTTTCTCAGAACAAACGAAACAAACATTTTTGGTACAAAAGTCAATTCATTTAATTATAAAATGTATTGAGGTAAAAACCCCTAAAAAAAACATAATTGTGGTCAAAGCAACCATATTCAGCAAAACAACCACCCAAAAAGAGCACCTCCCCTCATAGATTACCTAATATCATAGGTATTAAAGGGGTAGTTCCCCCAAAAACCTTTTTTTTAACATTTATTCAGGCTCGTTATGTCAAGGGGAATCAGGTTTTTTTTTTTTAGAAATGAAGCAGTACTTACCGTTTTAGAGATGCATCGTCTCCGACGCTTCCGGGTATGGGCTCCGACTATAGGCGTGCCTATTTGATTGACAGGCTTCCGAGGTCGCATACATCGCGTCACGATTTTCCGAAAGTAGCCGAACGACGGTGCGCAGGCGCAGTATAGAGCCGCACCGTCGCTCAGCTTCTTTCGGCTACTCGTGACGCGATGTATGCGACCGTCGGAAGCCTGTCAATCAAATAGGCACGCCCAGACCAGACGATCATACCCGGAAGCGACGGAGACGATGCATCTGTAAAACGGTAAGTATTGCTTCGTTTCTAATAAAAAACCACCCGATTCCCCTTGACATAACGAGCCTCAGTCAATGTTAAAAAAGGTTTTTGGGGGAATTACCCCTTTAATGTACAACATCCTGATAAATAACAAGACAACATCTATCCAGCAGGGGGCGCAGTATCCCAACACGTTTCACACTTTGAGCTTCTTCAGGGGTTCATGGGGTGCAGTT
The DNA here is from genome assembly GCA_029574335.1 of Rana kukunoris. NCBI lineage: Eukaryota > Metazoa > Chordata > Amphibia > Anura > Ranidae > Rana > Rana kukunoris. The sequence goes on along the minus strand of CM056053.1, from coordinate 63,921,111 downwards.
GAATATGGCTGCTGAGAAAAAAAAAACATATAATAATATCCAGTACTGAATCATCCAAAAGTACATAAGAATAAAAAAACATCATGGACTTACAGGGGTCAATCACAGCAAATAACACCAGTGGGATAACCCCAGATCTGGTAAACAATGTAAGGCTTATGGTGTGGGGGGTAAAAGATGGAAGATATGAAGAACGACAGCCTAAGAGCCGGGAGCAATGCAAAGAAAGTGAGGGAATGGTTCCTCTCAATCATACAAAGTCAGGTAGCCAAAAACCTTGAACCAGAAACCTTGGGTCAAACCGTGGTCAGGACTTGGTAAGTCCTAAACGCTGCAGACTGGGAACATCCCACAAGAGCTGCAGATTTGGAGTTGCTCTGACCCAGTTGTCTAGCCAACTGGGCCGATTTGGCTTTTGTCAGACCCTTATGATTGCTAATTTTTTCAGTTTCAATACATCAACTTCAGGGACAATAATTTTTCACTTTACCTGTTAGTGGTCATAATTTTATGGCTGATCGATGTAGACTGTTCTGTTATAATTTTTTTTTGTGAATTAGATTATCAATAGCAAAAATCCTATTCTTTTCCGGCACATGATTGGGTATTCTTTAAAAAGTGAAACTTCACACATTCACACTGGGTCGCTTTACAGGCGCTATAACGCTAAAAATAGCACCTGCAAAGCGACCTGAAACAGCCGCTGCTGTCTCTCCAATGTCAAAGCCCCGAGGGCTTTCACACTGGAGCGGTGCGCTAGCAGGACGGTATAAAAAGTCCTGCTAGCAGCATCTTTGGAGTGGTAAAGGAGCGGTGTGTATACCGCTCCTCCACCGCTCCTGCCCATTGAAATCAATGGGGCACTGCGGCTATACCGCCGACAAAGTGCCTCTGCAGAGGTGCTTTGCGGTTGTTTTAACCCTTTCTCGGCCGCTAGCGGGGGGTAAAAGCACCCCACTAGCGGCCGAAAAGCACAGCGAAATTGATGGTAAAGCGGTGCTAAAAATATGCCTCATTACCTCTGACACTGCCCTGGGCCCCAGTGTAAAAAGGGGTCCAAGCTCTGTGGGAATGTTTTGCAAAGTGCAACTTGCAACATGAACTGCATATATTTATTAAAATTCTTAAAAGTACAAAAAAGTACAAAACGCAGTCAGTTACCCGTAGGCCTTGATGCGCCGAGAACAACAATGCATTTACAACCAAAAAGCCAGCGGAACAGATCAAAATTTAAAAGGAGTTAGCAAACTAGAGAACTATAAAAAGCCTATGTAATTCCATAGGTTTGACTAAAAAGCTCAGTTTTTAAAAGCTTCCGGAACTTAAGAAGATCATTCTCAAGCCTTAAAGCCGAGGTTCACCCAAAAATCAACTTTCTGACATAAGATCCAGCATACTGCTAACATCTGCAGTATGCTGGGGTTTTTAATTTTTTTTGTACTTATCGTTTTATGAGACGTTGTTATCCGGCTCCGAGCGGGGAATCTTGCGGGGAATGGGCGTTCCTAAGCCAAGAGGAGTCGATTGACGGGCTGCTAAGGCGAGTCACGCCTCCGAAAATACCCGAGTGTTTTTCTGCGGACCAGTTTCAGCAGATATGTTCGATCGTGTGTACGCGGCCTCACATCTGAGCGATCAAAAACCGATAATCGCTCGGTTCCCAGGTCTCCCTGAGCAGAGAGCTCGTAACTGAAAGGCAGAGCAGGTTGCCGGTTAAGGTATGTGAGCGGATACCAACTTTATTGTCACGATCTTGCCTTAGCCTGGACCGGCTCTGTGACAACCGACAGCAGGCTTCAGCCCACTGTTTGCTGAAAATGGGTCACAGGTCACAGAATGAACTGCACTCTTGTGATCCACAGGAGAAGTACAGCCGAACAAGCTTTGGTTGTACTTCTCCTTTATGTTCAAATGAAGATGTCTTCTGCACACTTAGGCCTCGTACACACGAGGCAATCTATCTGTTCAAATCGGTCGGACCGACCGATTTGAACAGATCTGTCTGTTTGGATTTTGGTTTGCTCGCGTGTACACATGAGCAAACCAAAATCCCCGCCAGCAGACAGCGCGCTGACGTGGCGGTGACGTTGACGCCGCCACGTCACAGCACCAGGAAGTAAAACACTTCCGCGCATGCGTCGAAACCATTCGGCGCGTGTGCGAGAAGACATGTCTGCTGGTTAGCGTACTAACCAGCAGACATGTCGGGCGGACGGGTTCCCAGCCGACGGATTGGTAAGCATGCTTTCAAATCTGTCGGCTGGCCAAATCCGTCTGCTCGCCCGTACACACGATCGAATCTGTCTGCTGGGACGGTCTAGCAGACCGTTTCCAGCAGACAGATTTGATTGTGTGTACGAGGCCTTAGAATTTCAGTGCTGGTAATAACCTTTATTAGAGTTTAGCAATCTGTTTATTTGGCCCTTTTTTTACTCCAAAACCCCTGTGCTAATGCACATTTATTTTAAGTGCTTTAGACATGTAGCGCTACCCCCGTAAGGGGAGCTGGATTTTTCGGGTCCGTCCTTACGCACACAGCCGGGCAACAGGAATTTGTGTTGCTTTATTATAGACTCGAGAGTCAGTCCAGGGATGTTTGTTTTTGGTTTATTTTGGGCATTAAAACATGGATGGGGAGTGGAAACATGGGAAGCCCAGAACTGTAGTACTTGAATGCAAACTTAAGGACTGGTTAACTTTCAAGCTACTGAACACTTATATAGAAAAATGGGGGGAGAAACTGACGTGCCGTCCATGCCCTAGTGGACAGCAAAATATTGCAATCCCAAAAAAAGGAACAAAACGTGGGGAAAAAGAAAAAAAGAGAAAAGAGGGAAAAAAATTAAACCTAAAAGTTCTGTGAGCACTATTGTCCTAGTGGCCCTGTATAAAAGATCAATAAACTCTTTTTGCAAAAATCCATTAATGCCCAACAGGGCCATTGAAGCAACACTTTTTTGGGGATATTTAAATTTTTCATTCATGTGTTGATGTATTCACAATGTTATTTGTAGCTGTGCACTTAGTTGTGCAATCTCTTAAGGGTTAGCACAACCATATTTTTTTCAATACTGAACACTAATGTTACAAAGCTGGCCTTCCGTAGAATTGACGGTACAGAAAAAACAGATAGAAAAAGTTCCAACTGCTATATACAGGTGTTACTCCATAGAAAAATTCTAACGCACCTGGCTGCTCTTGAATCCCCAGCTAGAGGTGTAAGGTGGCTTTCTTTGTGGCAAACTGACACTAAGCTGTCCTTTCAGTTACGGACAAGTAAGCGATTGCACCTTGCTGTCCCTCCTCTGTCCAAGCTTTGGGTGTGAAGAATGAAGGTTATACACTTAGTCCCTCTTGATTTAATCCTGGAGTCCAGATGGATGCTGTACAGGCTTCCTGCTGAACAGACCCAACTCCTGACTATCTGGATGCTCCAGCTAAGCCTAGCTGAGGCTGGAAAGGGATGTGAGTCTTCATCTCACTTTCTCTCTCTGGCTCCTTCCTTCGGCACACGGGTCCACTCCAGGCAACTGGACTCTGCTCCCACATGGCCTGTCTCCCCACCTTCTGGGCCTTACCTCCCCAGGGATTGGAGGAGACTCCATACATTTTTAAAGCTTATGCCCTGTTAACACAACCGTTTTCCCATCAGAATAAACTCTGATGGTTTTTCCGAAGGAGTTCTGACGGAATTCCACTCAAGCTGTTTTGCATACACACGGTCACATTAAAATCTGACCGTCAAGAACGCGGTGACATAAAACACTACGACGAGCTCAGAAAATGAAGTGTTCTATGCTTCTGAGCATGAGTTGAATTGTTTCCGAGCATGAGTGGTTTTTTAGTCGGTCGGAATTGCATCCAGACGAACGGAAATTCCGAATATTTTACATCGGAAAAATTAAGAACATGTTCTCTATCTAATTCTGTCAGAATTTCCACCGTAAAAAGTCAGATGGGGCATACAAACAGACGGAATATCCGATGAAAAGCTTCCGTCTGACTTTTTCCGTCGGAAATTTCCGCTTGTGTGTACAAGGCATTAGTCTCTGTTCCTCCACCTTCAAAGTTCTTGAACTATTTTGCAAGTTCCAGAAGCCAGGGGGGAGTAACAGAGGCCCAGCCCTTGGAGCTCTGCCAGTTTTCACTAAACAGATTAATCCCATGGCTTCTCTATCCACAGAGGAGCCCAACTAAATTTCCCTACTCTGTTCCCTGAAGGTGCTACAGACACATTTGGGTTTTTTGAAGGGCTTCATGACCTAAATTGCGAAATACAGGTTAACATAAGAAAAATACACAATGTAGGATTTTTGTTTTCTAATTTTGCAATCAGGTGCATCAGTGGGAATGAACTCTACTGAAAAGAATCCAGCAAAATATACAGCAATGCATTCCATGGGCATAAAACATGGCAAAAAAATTAAATAAAAGCAAAGATAGATTCTTTCCCAATGGCAACTGGTTAAAATAGTAAGTTTAAGAAGCCTTTCTGTCACAAAGTTATATATTCATAAAACAGCAGAGAGACCTTTATAATTGATAAAGAGGCCAGTCACATGACTTTGACAGTTCACATAACTGGGCTCCCCTCTCGACTCTTTTTTACATGTTTATTAAAGTGTTTGTATAGCCAAACTTAATTTTGTTCGTTTTGGATAGAATAGGTAAACCTCAAAAACTCATATCAGGTTCATTTTTGCTATCTGTCCTGCTAGGGAGATGTTCCCTCACTTCCTGTGCAGGAGACACAATAGGACATGAAAGGAAATCTCTCCAAGTGAAGTGGAGTCCCTTATTAGACAGTTCTCCCAAGTGCAGGTGTTCCAGTTGGAAGATTTACCCACACTTGTTGCTCTCATTTAAAATGTAGGATTTCTTCTCATTTTTTGCCTCAGTGACAATGGAAACCAGGAAAAATGGAGGGCAAAATCATCCCAGCTGAGACACGGAAAGCAATAAAAATGCTACACTACACAATTCATACCTACTAGCTTTCATATGTTATGTTAATATTTGTTCTTTTTTCCCCCATCTAATCAAGTTGGAAGGTATGGTTCAGAAAAAGCCCTTCCCCCAACTCTCCTTCAAATACAATCTCGTTTTACCACTCATAAGATTGCAATATCAGTGTAAGGGGAACCATTATTATCATGCAGGTCACAGAGAAACAGTTAGCTCAGTATATTGAAGGAACTTTTCTTACATTCACAATTAGTCACAATGTAAAAGCTGAAAGCCCCTTTATCAAATTAGGAGTGTGTCAATCAACCTCCCGGCCTTTCATCCAACAACACATGTATGTTTAGCAGTTTTGTGTTCTGTGGCTTTTATGAACTGAATCCCCAATTTATCTGGGGCAGAGGTGCACACAAGGCACACATGAACAGGGTATAAATGAGTACATCAAAGGAACCCTCCGCCATACAGCTAAGAGAGAGGGAGAGAGAGGGGCCTCATTACCAGAACCAGCTGAAAAGGAGCAGGAGACACATTCAATGCTTCTCTCAATATTCATTATATTCAGATCCTAAGTCATCATGTGCTTGAAGACTGTCACCTTCCACGCTGCATACCACATCTCCATGTGTTTGTTGCTAATGTATTTTTATTCAAATTCTTCTATTTACATCTTAATGGTTAAAAGGGTTTGAGTTGTACTTTTTTTTTTAAGGAATTTGGCACATCTCTTCCACTTGTGAGTCTCCAGATTCCATCCTGTGATCTTAGATGCCTACTTAGATTCCAGTATTTGATTTTTATTTGTTCCCAATTTCAGTAAATATGCATATTTATCTCTCCAGATATGCCCCAGAGGGCACCAATCTTTTGATTTGCTATTTACATAGCAAGAAGATGGGGCATTTTCTGAATGCAGTGGGTTGGTGTGCAAGATCATAAGTTGCACCTGCACTGGAATCTTTTTTATTTTTTGTATTTATGTATTTTCCTCCATAGGTGTGTCATCTGCCCTTATATATGTGTCTTGTCACTTGGATTTTAGGGTGTGGGACTTTGGGCCTTCCCTGAAGTTTGGGGAGTGGGGGAGAGAAGTATGTGTGGTACTTAGGCTCCTTCTTCCCCAGCCTTAGCGAGGGTCCTTCATGTGAGCCCCTCAGCTAGTACTTGTTGGTCAGCTTTGGTTGATCATAAAGATCGGGTCCACCAGGCCTATTAGGTACACCTAAATGTGCCTTGCCCCTAACAGGAGTCTTCTCTAAAAACAAAAAAAAAATTAGTTGAGACTGTGATCACCTTAACTGTGCCCTAAGAGCCAGTTCACACAAGGCGATCTGCACACTACTTCAGAGGCGACTTGCAAAATTACTTCTGTATTGAAGCCAATGCAAGTCTTCCCAAAGTCATACAGGAACCTTTTTCTAAGTCGGGGCTCCTATTAGAAGGGTTCTATAGTACAGAACGGAGTGCGACTTGTCAGGCGGCTAAGTCGCCTGACGAGTCGCCCCTGTGTGAACCGGCTCTAACTGTGTTGTTTTGTTATCACTAACCTATCTTCCCTTTCAAGGCTTTTCCTGTTGGTGAAGCCAGTTCCAGGTGTGTCAGGGGTAATGGAGGGGAGGGGGTAAACAATCCAGCAGCTCCTCCCCCTGGGATAGTGTTACACATACATACAATTGGGCTTTCCTCAAATGCAGCTTCCCAGACAATGACATGATCCTGCTCACTGCGTGGGTCTAGCTCAACTCTCCACAGCTACAAAGGCAGTGACCAGGTCTTCAAAATGGCTGTGGCGGCCAAAATAAATCCACCTGGCCCTGTTACTAGAGGTGGGAATAGTCCTAGGCTGTAGCAGGAGCCACTCAAATGTCCTCTTTTACCTCTTGTTACTCTCTGGACAGGGGAGGGAGCAATACTCTGTAGGTGTAGTAAAACACTCTGCTTGGCAGCCTAAAGGGGCCAGGCCAGCAGTGGATGCTGGCTCAAAGCTTGCCTTTAGCTCATAGGACATAGTTCCCGTGTGTAGCATTTCTCAATTGAATCCCCAAGTGCAATGAGTGCACAGTGGGCTCGCTCCCCCCTTGATGCCATGTGCATTGCACACATTAGGGACACGTCAATGTCAAGAGGGTCAGTGAGCACTGAAGATCCTTGTACAATAATATAGGTTGTAAGCCTGTTGGAATTAAGCTGATGTATGAAGATTAATGCCCACTGCAAAAATCACTAGCTTCAGACACTGGTATTATTCGCAGCAGAGGATTCTGACAAACAAGAGGTGAATATGGAATCAAGGGGTTAAGCTTCCATTAATAAGGATTAATGTGCTGAAAATTAACAGCACTAAGCTTCCAGAGTTGAGTCAATGTATTGGCCCGAAGAATGTGAAGAGTAAGTTATATATACCGTACTCTGATTCATTAGTAAATTAGTCCTTTGGATCCCTTACTCATTTAAGATGCAAATGTAAATGTAAGGAAATAAAATGTCAATGCTGATTTTAAAAGCCTAGGAGGTAAGTAGCTATTTAAGTGAAGCAGATGTAGCACCCACCTAGCTAGGTAAGTCTAGTTTTTCTCCCCTTCTGTAATCAAGGGAGAATTGATTGTTTAGCTTGGTCTTTTTAGGATTTCACAGACTAGAAGTTTGGTTGCTTCCCCCTGTCTCTAGAAAAAGTTTTTAGAGCTTAGGAAAGGTGAATTAAAAAACACAGCCTGAATATTGATCAGGGTCTAGCCAGGGGTGGACTGGCAACTTATGGGGCCCCTGGGCAATAGAAGATTATGGGGCCCCTGGGCTTACAGATGGCCAAAACGCCAGGAGGCATTGCATAGGCAGGGCAGCTAAAATCTCAGGATTTTAACATCAAAAGCATGTCGGTTTTGGACATATCAGGGACAGATGTAAAAAAACACCGATTTTTACATACTGTCCCTGGTTTTATTGAGCCTGGTAACCCTGATGAGGCCCCCTAGTGGCATGGGTCCCAATGGTCAGTCCGCCCCTGGGCCTAGCCAATCCCTGGGGAGGTGTGCCCAGATGGTGGCTAAGAAGCTTATAAATTAGCTGGAGTCCTGAAGAGATTGTCCTTCCCCAGGGAAGAAATTTCCAGGACTCAATGGGTTATTGCTCCTTAGGCAGCCTGTGGATAGAGTTGCTGCTCTGTGAGGTCTCATCTGTGGCAGAGATAGGACCTAGAAATTATCTGGAACTGCCTGCAGGACTTCATTAAAAAGATTTGGTCTAGAGAAGGACTGTCTCACCCACTGGATTGTGTCTAAAGGAAGCTGGAAGGTGGCAGCTGTCCTGGGGACTTGTGGGTAATGACCATGAATTGATTCCTGGTGACTGTAGGCTTTTGGGATATAAGCGCCAGAGGTTGCTTGGACTTAGTCAGTTCTCATAGGGTCTCATATACGGGCCATTAATCATCCTCAGGAGTATCTTGGACTGTGAGTAAAGAGAGGAGTGCCTTCCTGCACTGTGCCGTATTCCTGAGATTGCACTGGGTACCAATAGCTGTGCAGTAGTGCAGGGTAACCAGATGAAAAGGAGACTTGCCCCATGGTTCCCAGCTGTGAGGCCTTAGACGCCTTTCGCACAGACTGCTGTTTTGCCGCAGTTAAAAGCATGTAAATGTTCTGTGAACTTCAAGGTTCCAGGCACTGCGATTAGCTGCATTTGTACATTGCGATTACCTGCGTTTATGTGCGGTTACATGTGGCCGCGTTTAGCTGCTGTAGTCATTCCCATAGCAACCCTTTTTATTTTTTTGATTATGATGTGCTTCCTGTTCTTTTTTTTCTCACGCTGCTATCTGCAGTTGACACAAAAGGATGTGATTACCTGCGGTTATGTGCATATAGCTGCGCTAAATCGCTCCTGGACGCATTCAATTCTATTTTTTCCATTCGCACCAAACCGCATGTAACGAAATCGCAGCTAAACGCTGTATGTGCATGGGGCCATAGGAGAGCATTGTGTGTTTTTAGCTGCGGTACAATCCGCAGCTAAAAGCACCATTCTATCCGTCCGTGAGAAAGGGGCCTTAGACTGTCCAACATTCCTAGTTGCTTAATGAGAAGATTGTTTTCTCACAGCCAATTGCTAACCATTTTTATAGTATCCCATGCCCTACTCACCCTCCTGTTACACAGTTTATCAGCAATAAATTACAAAAAGACATTCCCTAGACTAGGGGTAGGCAACTTTTATGAGGTGGAAATCTACCTGAACAGCATGGGAGATGTCTAAGATCATCGGGTACAGTTTTGCTCAGTGTCGCCTCCTCTAATAGCCTTATTACCATGTTGCAATCTTGTGCATTGCATGGCAATCATGGGTTTAAATCAGGTGGTGAGAAGGCAACATATCGCCTCCTCACCACCTACGAAACACACTCAGATTGCTTTACAGAGGAGCAGCGGTGCCTGCTGCACTTGTGAATGAGCCCTTAGTTGCATTTGGCAGAGGCACCCTTAGGGCTCATTCATATGTAAAGTTTGCTTTACTGCACAAGGTTGCAGGGCACTTGCAGAGTGGCCTTATCAACTTAAATGGGTCATGCTTGGCAAGTGCAACAACTAGGGCATATAACTTCTGTTGCGGCAGGGGTGTAAATGTGTACACTTCTGGTGACTGAAGCTAAAGTGGGTGGTGCAGTTGGGGCGTGGGTGATAAAAACACATCTTAGCTATGAGATTTTACCACCTCCAACCTACAAAAGTAAATGAACCCTAAGGCCCTGTACACACGATCAGACATGTCTGATGAGACTTGTCTGAAGGACCGTTTTCATCAGACAACTCTGAACGGATCCTCACGGGATCTGTACATGTGAAAGGGGCCTAAGTCATATCACAGGAGAAAAAAAGAAAAAAGATTTGGGAGATTTGGAAGAGGCGTATAGAAATGGAAGGAGCTTTTTTGAGTTAAGAGTACATATCTGAAAATAATAGTTTTTTAAATCAGAGTTTAGTGTCACTTTAAATCAGAATACCCCACAACATGCTTCAAAAATGTACAACATTTTGAAAAGATTGCCGACTGGCGGTGTTGTCAGTCCTGATTTAAATACAAATAAGTCCATTAGAGGGCACTATTTGACCACAAGATTATGTGACGCTCCCAGCTTGACCAGCTGCAATAGTTACTGTATCAAACGATTTTATAAGTAGCAAATAATTAATTTAGCAATGGTTTGCTCTTTTTTTTTTTTTTTTCAAATTTTTGTTACTATTGTAACACAAATTGCCTGGCCTGGTTTGCCAGCATATTCATGTAGCTTAGTTACATTTGTTGATGTTTGCCTAGTATCCACATTTCCCATGCCCCTATGGAAAATCAGGGTCTTTGCAACATTTACAATGGATATGATTTACTAAAACTGTGTAAAATCTGGGGCAGATTTGCATGGTAGCCAATCAACTTCTAACTTCAGCTTGTTTGATTAAGCTTTGACAATAAAAACTGGAAACTGATTGGTTTCTATGCTGAGGTGCAGGGCCGGGAAAAGGGGTGGGCAGGAGGGTCGGCTGCCCCTGGAGCAATGGTTTATTGCATGGATGGGGGGCACCCTGACCCTAACCCTAAGGGAAAGGGGGGCACATTTTGGCATCTTTGCCCTGGGCACTGGATGACCTTGTCCCGGCACTGCTGAGGTGCACCAAATTTTACACTCCAATTTTAGTAAATCAACCCCAATGTGTATAATAGTTCTAATGTTTACAAATAATCCATCTGTAAACTGTAAATGAGTTGAAGAGAACCACTTACCTTCCACATAGTACTCAGTGTAATTAACTGCAGATGGAGTGGGTACAATTGCTTAAAGTGATTCTAAAGGTTGTAATTTTTTTTAAATAACAAATATGTTATACTTACCTGATCTTCTTCTTCTGCGGGCCATCATCACTACCCCCTACCCTTGCGAGTGCCCCCAAGAGCAAGCCTATTGCTATGAGGGCACTCAAGCAGGCTTAGTCCCGAGCCACACTCCTGTGAGTAGACATTGTCCATTCACACACAGAGCACGGGTCGGCCCTGCCCCCTGTTCTTTCCTCATTGGCTCACTGGCCAATGGCTCCCACTGCTGTGTGACCCAACAAGGAGAGAGAGAGACCCAGGAGAGCCGCTGCTCTCATGCACATTGCTGGATTGAGATAGAGCTCAGGTAAGTATAGGGAGGGGGGGCTTAGAATGTGCTAAGGTAAGGTATGCCTTTAGCATACTTCCCAACATTTTGAGATGGGAATGAGGGTCACCTACTAGCAAACGTATGCAGGCATAGGATATGCCCCCTGCCACAACCCGTTAAAGGAGAATTAAACAAAAAAAAAAAGTTAATGAAATTTAGAAGTGCTTTTACCACCAGTATTTCCTTATGTTGACTTTTAAAATTACAAATGCAACAATTTAGAATTTGGATGAAAGGTTGGGCTGGGAAAGACTTTTTCAAATATAAAGTTTATATAAAACTAGATAGATCAGACCAAAATGAGGGACAAATGAGGGAGAAAGTGGGACAGCGGCACATTGCTCCAAATCTGGGACAGTTCCTCGAAATCAGGGGCAGTTGGGAGCTGAGCCTTTAGAACCACTTTAAAGGCTTTACTGACTTAGGCCGGCCATAGATGTTTTGAATGAGCCGAGACTCGAACCGTGTGTGGGCAGACTGAATGTACCAAGTTGATCAATTGATCAACTTGGGTACAACCAGCCTGCCAGATTTACTTGTGTAGCACTACCCCAGAAGGAGCCGCTGATTGATTGTTGGGATCGGCAAATTAAGTTACCCTAGCGTTGTCTAGGGGTGTGATGCAGGAACAAAGTAGTAAGCGGAGGTCCAGACAGTCAATAAAGTTTTTTTCCAATGCTTTATTTCCAAGCCAACACAGCCAACATCAACTTCAGTTAGGAAGAGGAGAACTTGTGGTGTCAGGCCTGGATATGAACGGGCAACCCTGCCCTTAGCAGAACCAATTTGTAAACTCGTCGCCACTCCTGCTTGAGTGGGTGAAGTGCCCACGGACAGGTTTTCTTTCTCTAACCTGGCAGCCGAGGTGTCACTTTAGATGTTTGGGAGGAACAGGTCTTTCACACAGACCTGGCTCTAGAGCCTCTGCCACAGGCCTATTGCTTTAGATGAAATTAGGTGAATGAACAGAGCGAATCCTCCCAGTAAATTCTAGCACAGGTCACCGGGAGACAGTAAAGCGTACCTGTCAGCATCCCGGTCACCGGATCCCCGATTGATTCGTTCGGGCCCTGTGGACAACCTGCCTCCGGGTTTCCCTCGAGCCAATCCCCCAATTGCACAGCACCCAGCCTGGGATCCATTCAATAGGACCAGTAAGTCACTAGGGTCCCCTTTCGCCTCCGGTTGAGGCTCGGTGAAGCCTGTAAGCTTGGCCAGGTGGGCCACGCCGGCGGGGTCTATGGATGTGAGCACCCTAAAGGTGGATTCCGCACCTGGAACCGGGACCCCGCAAAGAAGAGAAAAGCACATGTCACAGATATACCCCTCCCCAGCATGCCCCGCGAGGGAAAAACTCCTTCAATTGGCTGCTGGGGAGCACTTGCTCTGCTGGAAACCCCTCTGGCGCCAACTGCCGACCAGAGATGATACCACATCCCTAGAATACAGCCTGACCCAGTGGACCTTTCCGGAATAACAGAGGTCATGATTTAGGTAAATCATGACTGAGAGCAATGTAACTCTCCCAGTCCAAATAACTTTAGCGTAGTGCCCATGCTGAAAGCAAGGGGGCGCTAGACTTGCGATTATCACTAGTGGTTGCTATAGCTGCTAGCAAGAATCACTGTCGTCTCCTGGCTGGGATGGCTCCCCCTTCCCCACCTCTGCTGGTAAAATACAAAAGCTTGGCAAGAGGCACTGTTTGTGTTGATGGGGGAATTGTGAGAATTTCTTTCCTGCAAGCCGTGGTTGCAAGAAAGAAACTGGTACCATCTATGGACTGCTTTAGGCTCAGTTTATACCTATGAAAAACGGTTTGCAGCTGGTCCCAAGATAAGAGTGGTGTTTGTCAGCTACAGGGCTCATTCAAAATAGTGATCAGGTAGGTCCACGGTGCACCTAATAGGATGCCTGAGCCCTTATGTCTTACTGGTCCCAGCTGTGTAAGTGACTGTGTAAGTGACTTTGCTAGTGTAGCGCCTGTGTACTTTATGGTACCGGTGCTAGTTAAATTTAAGGGTAGATCAGAGTGAAGTTAATCTCTGATCCAAATTGTTAAGTGCAAAACATGGTCTCTGTCTCAGCTTGGCTATGCTGTGGGCTATTTTGTTGCTCTGGGGTGTTCTTCCAGCCCCTGTGCTGCAGGTGGCAGCAGTGAAGTCAAGGTTTGGGTGCTCTTTCCCAGCAGCCAATCAGGAGGGTTTGACCTTGCTGTGCATGCTGGGGAGGGGTATTTATGAGGCAGACGCCATTGGTTCTGGGTCTTCTTCTTCGAGTGTGGCACCCACCTTTAGGGTGATCACATCACGGCACCCCGGCATTATGGCCTACCTGGCGGGGGCGTGCGTGCCACGCGTTGTTCCTGGTTCTGGGTCCATGTTGGCCCGGAGCATCTGGACAGCGACGGGGACCCAGTGAGTGACTGGGTTACTACCTTTGAGGATCCCAAACTGTATTGCTGTTCGATGGGGAGTCCGTCTGAGGAGCGCCATTGAGAGGCTGGTGATCCAAAAGGGCCTCGACAAACCACCAGGGGTCAAGGTAGACGTACACTGAGGGATTGATCACCTGTCAGTCGGTACCTGGGCAGCAAGTTGAAGGAGATCCAGGCGTAATTCATCTAAGGAAGGATATCTCCGTAACTACAAACCAGAGAGGGCCTGTGGCAGAGGTATCTTTCTCAGGCTCACCAAGGAGGGTCTGTGACAGAGACTTTTACTCAAGTTCAAGTTCACCAAGGAGGGTCTGTGGCAGAGACTTCATCCTACAATTGTACGAGTGATACTCTGGCTGCCAAGTCAGTGAGAGAGGCCTGACCGGGTAAGCTAAACCCACTCAGGCAGGAGTGGCGCAGAGAAGTGTTACGCTTGGGAGCAGGACTGTTTCCCTATTATCACGCCTGAATCTGCTATTATCCCTTCTTCTTCAACTTTACTTTCCTCACCACAAGTTTATTGTTTTTACCCGGCTGGGTAAAAAAGAGCAGAGCAAAGAGCACCTGTCATGGACATTGCTCTACTACTATTATATGCAATACGCATCATTCACCCCTAGGAATTCAGGGGAGCCAGGAGGTAAATGTGCCACCCAAAACAACCAGCAGCTCCTCCGGGGGTAATGCTACACTAGTACAGTAGCTGTATCTGGGCCACCATAGTATATGAGGCCTCTGCATGGAAATGGAAAGTGCTCCTATCCAGGTCTAGGGCCTGTAAAGTGAGTCATCAATTGTCTGCGAGTAGAGACTGGACGAACGAGGTAGTGCATCCCTGCAAAGCTGGCAATAAAGGTCCTTGTAGATACAGGCTGCAACTGGCTCAACAACCCGGACACTAGAGGTCCTCCCAACATGCTTTTCTGCTTACGTCAAACTGCAAAGCCATACAGGTTTATAACAATAGCTGAAACTACACTACAGATTCCTTAAGTCCTAATTTTATCTGTTAGGTTAAAATGCATGTAGCTTAATAAATGCTGATTCTTATTTATAATCGTGTTAGTCAAAAATGTGTTTAATGAGAGAACTTTTTACAATTACATTAGAAAACAAAAATACTCTATCTATCTCTTATCTAATTGAGGGTGATAATCGAATTTCCATCCTTTCACTCCATGACACATGTATGTTTAGCAGTTTTGTGTTCTACAGCTTTTATAAATTGAATCCCCAATTTATCTGGGGACTAGGAGTTCACAGGTCACACGTGAAAAGGGTATTAATGAGTACATCAAAGGAACTCCCCGCCATACAGCTAAGAGAAAAAAAGAGCGAGAGAAAGAGAGAGGGGCCTCATTACCAGAACAAGGGAGTAGGAGATATGTTCATTGCTTCTCTTCACATTCATTATATTCATGTCATCATGGGCTTGAAGATTGCCACTTTCCACACTGCATACCACATTTTATTAGGCATTTTCTAACTGAGTTTAAAACAGTTTCTTCTATTTGCATTTAAATGTTAAAAAATGTAATTTTGTTTAGTTGCACATTTTATTTATTATCGGTACAGCTTAGCAAATAATGCACCTTGCTTCCACTAGTGGGTTCCGTTTTTTGCTTTTGCGTTTTATTTTTATTTTTTATTAACTTTTTTTTCTGCAAAATGAAAATAATGCATATCGCCTTCCCAGGAGATGACTGGCCAGTGCACTAAATGCCTTGGTATCTCTATAGCAAGAAGCGTTGTTTAATACACAGTGCAGTTTTTGCTATGGCATTGGGTTTAAGTTGCTGAGGTTGGGGTTATATCTGTGAGACTTGTGGCACTGTAGCTAAGGCACAATATGTGTGTAAGTGGGTGCAGCCGGGTCCCCTTTATGTTTCAATGTTTTTATTAGAAAAGACATAGTGATATAAACAGACAAGAAGCGTATCTAGTCATTGTACAGTCACAACAGCATTTGGGATTTCAATACCAAGGGTTTCGATACCCAGAACTCTCAGTTGGGATATCATAAAAACATCACCAAAAGAAAAAGGAAAAATAAAATAAGAAATCAAATAGAGAGTGCATAAACAAGCAAAAAACAGTCGAGCAAACCCGGCAGGGGTTTAATCCGGTCAGAGTGATAGAGATATAAAAAGGGTAGCAGGGACAATGAAATAAGAGAGAGAGAATAAGATAGAGAGGAAAGAAATAGGAAAGAGGAAAAAAAAAGGAAAAGGAGGGGGAGGAGCCACGGATCGGCACTTCCACGCTACAGAGCTGGAAATTAGAACTAGGCCACACGCATTCTGGTGTCATTTGTAAGGTAGCAAAGCCAAGGATCCCACACTTGATGAAAAAATTTCATTTTGTCTTGTGTCAGGGCTGACAGCCTCTCATTCAGCATCAGCCAAGATAATTTGCCCTTAAGCTGTTCAAATGGGAGAGCAGCTGACTTCCAGTTTCTGGCAATGGTGATCTTTGCCGAAATAAATATAAATGTCAGTAGTCGTCTGCTGGATTTAGAGGCTTCAGCCACCCTACTCCCCAGCAGTGCTTGCTTCGCTAACTTGGGCAGGTTTATCTGGATGAGGGAATAAATAAAGATACCCTGATCCAGAACCTCCTAACCTTGGGGCATGTCCACCAAATATGATAAATGGTACCTATTTGGCCACATCCTCTGAAGCAGTACGGAGTAGCTCCCGACACAAAAGTAACTAGTAGAGCTGGCACCATATACCAGTAAAGCAAAACCTTATAATTGGCTTCTATTATAGAAGTATTAATGAGGGAACGGGACGCTGTCTCCGCCATCTCACACCAGTCTTCCAGGTCAATGGTTTCCTGCAAGTCGGTTTCCCACTGGACCATATAGTTCAATTTAGCCGCTACACATGACAATATAGAATATACGACAGATATGTGGCCTTTTATCTTGTCATACTGCCTACACAATTGTTCCATGGGTGTAAGGGTAGATAGATCGCTCTTACGGGCTAAAGTCTGTATGTAATGAGTAAGCTGGGTGAATCTATAACATTCTGTTGGAGGCCTATGATATTTGTCTATCATGGTCTTCTCGGATAGCATACCCTTATGATCACACAAGTCTAGCTATCCGCATGAGACCCTTATTAGTCCACCAATTGAACGTTTGGGGAGTGAGACCCGGGGTGAAGGCTTTGTTCTGCAACAGAGGTGCCAACAGGGTATGGGGAGTTCTAGAGAGTCTATCCCAAATGTCCAGAGACAATGACAAAGTAGGGCACAGGATAGCCGGCCTCTCTTTAATTGGGAGACACAAAATATGGGAAATTGGACTGGAGCGACATGAGCGAGATTCCATAATCATCCAGATGGCCTGTCCTCTCTGGGAATGGAATCTCGATAATTGTGCCACCTGTGCGGCATAAAAATATTTCAACAGATCCGGTAGTCCGAGCCCACCTTTTCGTCTTGGCGTATATAGTGTGCACCTGTTCACCCTAGGTCTCTTGTCCCCCCAGATAAACTGTAAGGCCTCGTACACACGAGGCAATCTATTTGTTCAAATCGGTCGGACCGACCGATTTAAACAAATCTGTCTGCTTGGATTTTGGTTTGCTCGCGTGTACACACGAGCAAACCAAAATCCCCGCCAGCAGACAGCGCGCTGACGTGTCGGTGACGCGGCGGTGACGTTGACGCCACCACGTCACCGCACCAGGAAGTAAAACACTTCTGCGCATGCGTCGAAATCATTTGGCGCGTGTGCGAGAAGACATGTCTGCTGGTTAGCGTACTAACCAGCAGACATGTCGGGCGGACGGGTTCCCAGCCGACAGATTGGTAAGCATGCTTTCAAATCTGTCGGCTGGCCAAATCCGTCTGCTCGCCCGTACACACGATCGAATCTGTCTACTGGGACGGTCTAGCAGACCGTTTCCAGCAGACAGATTTGGTCGTGTGTACGCGGCCTAAGACTTTACGTTGGAACTGGTTAAGGTCGTTATGAGGCAATGATATAGGTAATGTGCGGAAAAAGTACAATAATCGAGGTAAAACATTCATCTTTATGGAGTGTAGTCTGCCAAACCACGATGGGGGGTGTATCTGCCACCTTGCTAAATCGTCTGCCAATCGTTTAAAGAGGCCCGGGTAGTTCCTTTTATATAGCTGACTAATGGAGGAAGTCAAATATATGCCCAAATAGGGGAGAGCGTCCGGCTCCCACCGAAATTGGAAACATTGTTCAAGCATTGCCTGGATACTACTAGGTAGCGATAAGTTCAGGGCCCTAGATTTACTGTGGTTAATTTCCAAACCCGAGATTTCAGAAAATGGTTGTAAGATAGCTAACAAATTGGGGAGGGAGGTGATTGGTGAGGACAAGGTCAGCAATAAATCGTCCGCGAAAAGCAAACACTTATGTTCGTAATTGCAACAATTGATGCCCACGTCATCACTAGCACGTATTTTGATCGCTAACGGTTCGATCGCCAACGCGAATAATAACGGCGATAACGGACAACCCTGTCTTGTTCCTCACCTGATCATCAAAGGTTGGGAAGAGTATCCCTTAAGCATTAGCGAAGCACTCGGGGAATCATATAATATACGGAGGAAATCCAAAAAGCGCCGTCCAAAACCAAAATGTTCTAAAACATTAAACAAATAATCCCAGGAGATGGAATCAAATGCCATCCGGATATCCAATGAGAGCAACATCCCTCTACTGACTCCCCCATTGTCCCAGTCAGGTTGGATCGCTGAAATAAGATTAATTAACCAACGGGTTTGGTCAGATGCTTGTCTATTAGGGATAAAACCTGCCTGGTCGGGGTGAATATAGCTCTGAATAAACGTATTTAGTCTTTGGGCCAGAATTTTGGTAAGGATCTTTAAGTCTGTATTGATCAGGGAAATCGGGCGGTAATTGGCACAGTCCCCATGGTCCTTTCCTGGCTTTGGAATCATATGTATATATGCAGCATTCTCATGGCAGGGGAGCTTATTACCATTTCTCAAGGCATTAAAATAAGAACAAAGGTGGGGTGCTAAGACATCTAAATATTTCCTATAATAGTGACCTGGGAAGCCATCTGGCCCCGTTGCCTTAGTAGGGTGCATAGATTTGATTGCGGCTCGGATTTCATTCCGTAAAGGCCCCATCCATCAGATCCGCATGAGCTGGCGTCAATTTCGGCAACTGCAAGTCATGAAAGAATGTCCCTTCCCTAGAACGGTCTAAAGTGTTCGGTGAGTTGTATAGCTTAGTATAGAAGTTATAAAATTCACAAATTATTTTCTTAGGATTTTTGGTCGAAAGACCTGTAGGTAGTCTCAACTTAGGCAATGTCGGTGAAAATGGCCGGGGTACAAGTTTTCTGGCTAGCATTGTGGTCGGCTTATCCCCCATAGGGCCAGATTCAGGTAGAGTTGCGCTGGAGTAATTCGATATGCGCCGCGGAACTGTGAAGATGCGCCGTCGTTTCTATGTGGCCGTACCCACCAAACTAGATGCGCCCGAAAACGGGCCATTTCCGATCGGCTTAACTTTCCGGCGCCAGAGTCCCGTCAGCGCATAATTTCGTTTGGCGCATCAGTCGCGCCTATTGATTTCCCCTGCAAATATGCAAATGAGGGAGATTTCCCGATTCGCGAACGGATTAGCACCATACGCTGGCTACATGCGCCGCGCGTATCTCGTCCGTCCGGCGCAAAGTTATTTCTACAAAAGGGTGCTTTATCTTTACTCCAGACGGTCACAGGTCAGCAGGAGAGCAGCTACAGCAGCGTTACTGACGATAAGAGCTAGCTGAACAACCACACTTGCAAGGACAACACCTCTGTGTGCCAACATGCCAGGGGCAATCGTGGTCCTAGCACTATTGATGGGTCCCCCGGAACGAAGGAGGCGGGCACGTGAGAGGATATATCGCACGCGCATGAACCTCTTTGGCATGGGGGATGAGGAGGTGTATCGCCTCTTCAGATTCAGCCCAGATGCAATACTTGAACTAACCACAACCCTGCAGGATGACATCACCAGCAAGACACACCGCTCACAAGCAGTGCAGCCACTGGTGAAGGTCCTGGCAACACTCCATTTCCTAGCAAGTGGATCATTCCAGCGTACAAGTGGAGTGGTGGCTGGGATGTCACAATCCTCCGTGAGCAGATGTGTGCACCAGGTTGTCCCTGCAATCCTCAGACGCATGTCCAACCAGTTCATCAGACCCACCACTGAGGAGCTGCGGCTGAAGGCAATGACAGATTTCTACAGCATTGCCAGATTACCACGCACTGTGGGGGCCATTGATTGCACACATGTGGCACTCCAGCCCCCCCAGGAGACAGAGCACATATACCGCAATCGGAAGCATTGGCACTCCATCAACGTACAGGTGATAGCCGATGCCCAACGCCTCATATGGCACGTCCGTGCCAAACACCCCGGGTCCAGCCATGACAGCTTCATATACAATCAGAGCCCCATCCCAGCAGAATTCGAACAGAACATGAATGGGGACAGCTGGCTGGTTGGTGAGTGACATGGGTGGCAGGCATGACTATCCCCTCCCTTGATGCACATCAAAAGTGGTACATGCATGACTAACATCCTCCTGTCTTTTACCTTACAGGTGACTCTGCATATGCACTGGGACCCCATCTCATGACTCCTTTCCGGAACCCCCAAACCAGAGGAGAGAGAAAATACAATGAAGCACACATCAAAACCCGTGCAGTGGTGGAGCAAACATTCGGGCTCCTGAAGTCCCGTTTCCGCTGCCTGGATAAGTCTGGGGGGACCCTATTGTATTCCCCTACCTTTGTGTGTCAGATCATCGGTGCATGTTGCATTCTGCACAACTTTGCTATGAGAAAAGGCCTGCAGATTGACATACGTGATGACCTGACCCCCGACCCACACAGTCCCCACCTGCCAGAGGACACCCAGTCTGCTGATGGAAGAGCAGTCAGGAGGGGCCTCGCCGTAGGCATCTTTGGACACTAAACCAAAACATTAATCACACAGACAATGCACGCGTGTACACCACTGATGTCCATAGATCACACACACCACATGCACATCGCATTGGATTAGCCCAAGTCCAGCATGTAGGACTTGGGAGCAGCAACGCCAGCGTCAAGGCCCCAATGATGTCACTGTCCATTCATACACCTTTCACACGTCATTCATACAGCCGTGGGGTTAACTTCACCACCACGGCCGAGGGTGACACCCCTTACTGTCAGGAGTGCCACCCTCTCACATTCACACACCATTCACACTGCAACGTGTGCAGTATCAGTTAAATAAAAATCTCATATCCTGAGTAAAAATCCAAATAAAATAAAAATCTCATATCCTGAGTAAAAATCCAAATAAAATAAAAATCTCATATCCTGAGTAAAAATTCAAATAAAATAAAAAGCTCATATCCTGAGTAAAAATTCTAATAAAATAAAAAGCTCATATCCTGAGTAAAAATCAGACAAAAAAAAATAACAAAATCATCGGGGATGCCGGGGGCTCCTTCTTGCCGAACCTCTCTGGCTCCTCAGCTGCCTGGATGGAGTGGGTGGGGGTGGGGGGGCATCTGGAGGTGGCTGATCCCCCTGGCAGGTGTGGCCTGCATGCCCTCCAAGGCCATGGCTATCCGGCCGAGGTAATTGTTTGTCTGGCCCTGCATCCTGAGCTGCCGGGTCACTTGGTAGTGTTGGGCCCGCCGACTCAGCCTCCCCTGGTCCCGGATGGCAGCACTGTTTCCATGGATGGCAGCAGTGTTGGCCTGGACGGCTGCAGTGAGGTGCCTAATATCCCCCTGCACCTCCCCCAAACTGGTCACCACTGCAGCGCAGTTGCAACTCACATCCTGCACTGCGTTGCTTATCTGGCCAACGGAGCACAGGCTGTCAGCCACTTTCTCCAAGTGCCCAACTATGTCCCCCATTTGTTGGGTCTGTCTGGCGTGATCCCTCGCCAACTGGCCCTGGACAAGATCCGACACCCCCCTGGTCTTCTGGGTCGCCTTCCTGGGGCCAGAAGATGGTTGTCCCCGGGGGGATGGAGTCGCCCTTGAGGGGCTTCCAAGGATGGGGGAGGGGATGACAGACGGCCCAGGAGAAGGGGAGGAGACCTCCAACACTAAGGAAAAGTCCTGCTCTGCCACAGCAGGATCCTCCACAACCACCTCGGCAGGTGTGGTGTGGCCACTCTCCTCCTCCACCTCTTCACCACCCAGGGGCTCGTGAACAGGATGGCGTGGGGGGGATGGGGTGGACTGGCCGCCGACAGATGATGGCCCAGCTCCGTCATCTGTGGATGACACAAAGCAAACACATGTTGGTGGTCCCACACACTTGGCACATGTACCCTCCCCCCCCCAAATGCAACACATCAAATAGGGGATAAAAAACACTTACCTGTCCTGGAGCCTTCCTCCACGGAGTCATAGCCAGGGACCCCCTCCACCTGCTCCCTCTCCAGGCAGCGAGAGACCACCTCCTCCTCCGCGGTCAGGGTGACCGGACATGGGGGACCACCACCTGTGCCCCTCTCATGCCTCCTGATGGTGGCCACCTTGCCACGGACCTTGCGCCGCAGATCATTGATTTTTTTTGGATGTCAGCAGCAGTCCGGGTGGAGTACCCCAAAATATTGACCCGGCCAGCAATGGTGTCCAGGATGCCCTGCTTCCTCTCCCGGCTGGTCTTACGGCTTTTTTTGCCATGGAGGAAATGATTAAATGTCTCCATAGCGGAGATGATCACTGAGACCTCCTGGGCGTTAAAGTTTAGGTTCCTCCTCTCTCTGGGGGTAGCGGGAGCAGCCATCACAGCACAAAAGTATCTTCCCTGGGGTGGGGGGAAACGGAAATACTTTTGCGCCGGAATGGCGTTTCCGCCTGCGCTTTTAAGCGCCCAACGGAAGGCATTGCGCTGACGTTTCCCGTGAAGTGGTGCCGACGGAAGTTGTGAGCATGCGCACAAGGGGGGCGAGAGGAGCCGCACTCACTGCGCATGCTCCGTGGATGATGCGCTGAACGTAAGCCTCTGCGCTGGGCTCCGCCCATCATTTACATGTGATCACACCCACTTCCACTTGCGTCGGGTTACGCTAGCGCATTATCGTTACTCTGGCGCAAGTTTACGCGCAACTGCTATGTGAATAACAGTACTTGCGCTGAAAGGGTCGTCAGAGTAACGTAAATGAGAAGCGTTACTCCAGAGCAAAGATGCTCTGATCTACCTGAATCTGGCCCATAGTATAGAACCTGTATTTCGACCAACTTATATGTTTTTCAGCTTGCGTCTAATATCTATCTGGGGGTTTCTGCGCTGTTCTTCCAGTAGGTCCTCTAAATGGGCTTCCAGCTGCTTAATCATTTGTTCTCTGTCCCATTTCGCCCTGGCCGCCACTTGAATGAATTTCCCCCATATTGCAGCCTTATGGGCAACCCAAGTAATCGTAGGGGATGTGTCTGACGCCTTATTAA
Source organism: Rana kukunoris (assembly GCA_029574335.1). NCBI lineage: Eukaryota > Metazoa > Chordata > Amphibia > Anura > Ranidae > Rana > Rana kukunoris. The sequence continues at coordinate 63,898,046 of CM056053.1, read as the reverse complement.
TCCTGAAATACTCTTCTATTTCTCTTTCGATTTCTGCATAGGTTATAGGGTCGTTCAATAGGCTCACATTAAGTCGCCACGGGGAGCGTTTAGGCCTCGTACACACGAGTAAATCCATTTGTTCAAAACGGTCTGTCCGACGATTTGAACAAATCTGTCTGCTGGCATTTTGGTTTGCTCGTGTGTACACGCAAGCAAACCAAAATCCCCGCCAGCAGACAGCGCGCTGACGTGTCGGTGACGTGGCGGTGACGTTGACGCCGCCACGTCACCGCATCAGGAAGTAAAACACTTCCGCGCATGCGTCGAAACCATTCGGCGCGTGTGCGAGAAGACATGTCTGCTGGTTAGCGTACTAACCAGCATACATGTCGGGCAGACGGGTTCCCAGCCGACAGATTGGTAAGCATGCTTTCCAATCTGTCGGGTGGCCAAATCCGTCTGTTTGCCCGTACACACGATCGAATCTGTCTGCTGAAACGGTCTAGCAGACCGTTTTCAGCAGACAGATTTGATCGTGTGTACAAGGCCTTAGACTTAGCTCACAACCCAGTGGTGAAGATCTGGAGCGGAGAATGGTCCGACCAGGGGGTGGACAAAATTTTAACTGATTTAATGTAGGGGAGCAAGGGGGTGCGTATCAGGAGATGATCAATCCTGGAGTACGTGCGATGGGCCTGAGAAAAGTGTGTAAAGTCTCTGGCTGTGGGGTTGAATTCCCCCCAAGCGTCAATCAGGCCATGCAAATTAAATAATCGTGCCACCTTGCCGCTCACTATCGGTGGACGTTTTAAAATGGGCCTGAAAGAATCGGATTTGTCCATAATCCTATCCAAGGGAATATTACTATCCCCTCCCAGTATAACTTGACCCCGAACCTTGGGCAGCAATATTCGAAACATTTTACTAAAAAACTCAAGCTGTCCAGTGTTAGGAGCGTAATACAAAATAAAGGAGACCTCCTGATCGTGGAACCGTCCCACCGCCATAATGTACCTACCACTCTTGTCTTTAGTTATAGAGATGGGAGTAAAAGGTGTCCGCTTCGAAAAACAGATGGCTACGCCTCCCTTTTTTTCCGGACTGCCTATGGGTATTTCATATTTAAATAGCGGGGTGCCGAGGTTTTAGAGAAATGGGTCTCCTGTAATAAGAGGACTTCAGCATTCCGTTTATGGTAATACTGGAAGGCCTTAGTCCTCTTAACTGGGGAATTGAACCCGTGCACATTGTGGCTGATGATAGAATAGTCAGTAGTCAAGGCAGTGGCCATCGTGGCAGGGCAGAGCACTCTTACCTCGTGTAGATGAAAACAGAGCTGGATTGCTGGGGCGGAGACGGTCCATTTCCAAAATTCTCAAGACCAGGATGCGTGGGGAGAGCGTGCCGATCTGGGGCTCACGTAGAAAAAGGGGAGGACAAGAGGGAGTTGGAGAAGAATAGAAAGAAAACAAGAAGACATTAGTAGGCCGTAGGCCTAAACAACCTAACTGAAACTGTTGTAATATACGCATTTTATATAAGAGAACCTGGAGAATAACCCCCACCGGAGACAACATCCGGTACGTTAAGTGCAAGGGTACCATTCTCGTCCAAAAATAAGTAGTCTCGCAATCGAGTGGCGTGTATGACCACCCCAACTCAAACATGTAAAATAAAAATTACTGAAACAGGACAATCGGAGGTAACAAAAAACACTTGCTCCTGGTGCAACACCGTGGACTGCCCGCGGTGACACATATCCCCAAGGGAGGCGACACAGGGGCGGGAAGAGTCCCCATCGGTTGTTCCCGCTCCTGCGACACCCAGCCAATAGGGGAAAAACTGGTCATCCCAACCTAGCCGGGTCCCCTTTAAAGGTTGCTCCTCCTATTGCTGGCGTCTCTTACATAGGTATTCCTATATAAGGTGGGTGAAGCTACAGGGCGATGACCAGCATTAGAGGTAGAGAACTTTTTCCTATTGCTCTCCCCCTTTGAGGGATGGAGTGGTTGGCACAGAACAGAGCTACGTATAAAGAGGATTATGAAAAAAATACTTTCTTTAAATTACAGCTGCCACAATGCTCCTAAATGCTAATTAAAGTTTGGATGCTATACTTATGTGAGCCATGATTTGGAACTATTAACCACTTCAGCCCCGGAGGATTTGGCTGCCCAATGTCCAGGCCATATTTTGCGATTCGGCACTGCGTCGCTTTAACTGACATTTGCGCGGCCGTGCGACGTGGCTCCCAAACAAAATTGGTCGTCCTTTTTTTCCCAGAAATAGACCTTTCTTTTGGAGATCTCCAAATCACCTCTGTGGTTTTTATTTTTTGCACTATAAACAAAAAAAAGAGCGACAATTGTGAAAAAAGCTATATTTTTTACTTTTTTATATTATAAATATAAATAAATATATATATAAAAAAAATCCTCAGTTTAGGCCATATTCTTCTACATATTTTTGGTAAAAAAAAACGCAATAAGTGTATATTGATTGGTTTGCGCAAAAGTTATACCTTGTTTCCCCAAAAATAAGACCTACCCTGAAAATAAGACCTAGCGTTATTTTCCAGGAGGACTGCAATATAAGCCCTACCCCCGAAAATAAGCCCTAGTTAAAAATGCTTGTAAAATACTATAATCCACTCTATTAAAGTAGTTTATAATCTACAATGTGTGTGTTTCTGTAATATAATTGCGGGGAAGAGAGCTCCGGCAGGTAACAGAAGTGCAGAGCGGCGCTATAACGAATGTATTGCACAATTATATTACAGAAACGCACACATTTTACATTATATAATACTGTAATAGTGTGGATTATAGAATTTTACAAGCATTTTAACTCAATTCACACTGGGGATTCCTGACAGGCAGAGAGGGGGAGAGAAGACAGCAAATTACATGGTAAGACCTACCCCGAAAATAAGCCCTACTGTGTCTTTTGTTGGCATAATTAATATAAGACCCGGGCTTATTTTCGGGGAAACACGGTAGCGTCTACAAAATAGGGGATACTAGTTATGTCGGCGATCTGCGATTTTTATCGTGACTGCATCATTATGGCGGACACATCGGACACTTTTGAGGCTATTTTGGGACCATTGTCATTTATACAGCGATCAGTGCTATATAAATGCACTGATTACTGTGTAAATGACACTGGCAGGGAAGGGGTTAACCACTAGGGGGGAAATGAAGGGGTTAAGTGCGTCCTAGGGAGTGATTCTAACTGTGTGGGGGCTGGGCTTCCTGTGACAAAACAGTGATCACTGTTCCCGATTACAGGGAGCAGTAGATCAATGTTCTGTCACTAGGCAAAACAGGGAGATGCCTTGTTTACATCAAGTCCGTGGGTCCCGCAGGCATGGTCACAGAGCTTGAAGTGGGCGTGCGCTCATCCGCAAGGTGGGAATGTCAAAGCAATGTACCCATATGTTGCTTTGCGCACACCAGCCATTCTGCCGACGTATATCTTCTGGCAGTAGTCAGCAAGTGGTTAAAATGTATAAATGTTCTAATTTGCTTAATAACACAAGTAACAACATTTTATTACAACTGGGAACCTCTGTGTGTCGATCTAAAGGAGTAAGGTACTGTGTACAGCCAATGCTTGGAGAGTAGAGAGAGTTATGTGGTTTTACTGGTGCAAGCCTGGTCAGTGCTGGAGTGGTTATGGGTGAAAAGGAGGCCCCATCTGATGGTGAGAGAGAACACTGTCATGTAGCATGTGCCAGATTGCCTGGGCCTTTGTGTCTCATGGGCTCGGGGTGGTCGCTGCATTTCTGGAACTTCCCTCCGAACCATGAGTCCAACATAGGCCTTTGCATGTGTGTACTACAGGCAGGAATGGGTTAAATGTGAGGTGGCCAGGAAGATAGGAAGATTAGGTCTAGGGCCAACATCTGTGTACGTACAGTATGTGGTTTGGACTGAGCAACCTGTTTGTAAAGGCGGAGCCCAACTGCATGTGTCGGCCATGTGGAAATAAGCTAGCTCCCCTTTACACTTGGGTACTGAAGGACTCTTTTATATATGTGTCATGTATTAAGAGAATAAGCTCAGGTTTTATTTAACTGTAATCATTTGGGCCCCTCGCACTGTTAGTACAATTAAGTCACACACGCACAATAGGGTGACCACATTTCCAAACTGCCATTCAGGGACACCCCCGACAACCCCCCTCCCTCCTTCTTTATTACTGTCCCCTCAATTGTTGTTCTTCTGTGTCACCGTCATTGTTCCCTCACTTGTCAGCTTCATTACTGTCCCCTACTTGTTTCAACTTCTATTCCAATCATCACCTTCTAATATCCCCTCTGGTGGTGAGTGGTGGTGCACTGGTCTGTCCGGGTTCCCTCAAACAGCCGGGTGGGCTGCGGGCTGGAGGAGGAGAAGTCGGGCAGCTGTGTATCTGAGCCAGAGCCAATCAGCACTGCAGAAGCCTCCGGGTGGTCGGCCGTGGGGGCGCCAGAGAAGGAGGTGGGTGGAGACATTGGAGTGAAGAATATCACACCAGTCCCTGCTGTCTGAAAGCCACTTTGGGTGCCGGAAAAGGAGGAGGTGGGTGGAGACAGCAGTCACAGTGCAGTGCAGCACTAGGTGAGTCTCTAACAGACAACACTGGTTGCTAGACGCCAGGCAGGGAGGCCCTATTAACCAGTTCCGGCAATCAGTTAGTAGAGTGGCTGTGTCCTCCATTTTATTCCTGGACACTATATTGTCCCGGAATGAATGTGCCTGAGACCCAGGACACACATGTCAATTTTGGGACAGGTCCGGGCAATCCGGGACACAAGGGCACTCTAACGCACACACCACTTGTTTTAGCATGCTAGGCACTGGCAGCATAACTTCCTCAGGGTACCCATAATCCTGGATACACTCCTAACACTATGGTTGGCCAGTTGCAAGAGCTCCTGACTCCATGCAGTTTACTACTACATAGTCCATCTGACATTAATGTAAAAAGGTTGGTTTAATCAGCAGCACTCAAGGAACAGATTTTATATATACACTGTATTGTCAAAGGTATTGGGACACCTGCCTTTACATGCACATGAACCTTAATGGCATCCCTTGTCTTAGTCCATAGGGTCCAATATTGAGTTGGTCCACTCTTTGCAGCTATAACAGCTTCAACTCTTCTAGGAAGGCTGTCCACAAGGTTTAGGAGTGTGTCTATGGGAGTTTGACCATTCTTCCAGAAGCGTATTTGTGAGGTCAGGCTCTCTCTGCAGGCCAGTCAAGTTCCTCCACCCCAAACTTTCTCATCCATGTCTTTATGGACCTTGTTTTGTGCACTGGAGCGCAGTCATGTTGGAACAGGAAGGGACCATCCCCAAACTGTTCCCTCAAAGTTGGGAGCATTAAATTGTCCAAAATGTCTTGGTATGATAATGCCTTAAGAGTTCCCTTCACTGGAATGAAGGGGCCAAGCCCAACCCTTGAAAAACAACCCCACACCATAATCCTCCCACCTCCAAATGATTTGAACCAGTGCACAAAGCAAGGTCCATAAAGACATGGATGAGCGAGTTTGGGGGTGCAGGAACTTGACTGGCCTAACCTCAACCTGATATAACACATATTTGGAATGAATTAGAGCAGAGACTGCGAGCCAGGCCTTCTCACCCAACATCAGTGCCCGACCTCACAAATGCGCCTCTAAAAAATAGGAATGATCAAACATTCCCAAACCTTGTGGACAGCCTTCCCAGAAGAGTTGAAGCTGTAATAGCTGCAAAGGGTGGCCAGCTCAATATTGAACCCTACGGACTAAAACTGGGATGCCATTAAATGTCATGTGCATGTAAATGCAGGTGTCTCAATACTTTTGACAATATAGTGTATATGTATATTATATAGTACTATACAGTATGTATAGGTAGATAGTAAAGTTGATGTGCACAGTACAGAAACCTTTAAGAACCAACCAAAAACATGTCACATATGATCTGCCAGTGCAAGACTGGTGACTGGCACATTGCGCCCTGCCTTATTTATAAAAGCTGAAAGACTTTCATATCTCTGGATTGTGAATTGATCCTTTCATGCAGGAAAACAGCTGTTCTTAATGGTCTATCATTTTAGAACACATCCTGGACACTTTTGGAGAAAGGTGCAGTAAAAATGTAACTGCAGAACCTGCAGAGGAGTGGGCTCTGTACTGAGCATTCCAAGTGTATTTTTTCAGGTTTCTTCTGTTGCCAATATAGCCAGGGAACGCCGCACTGACTCTACTTCCAGGATCTCTAGATCTAAAGCATGCTTACCATTCCAAACCTTACTGTATGTTTCTTATGTCTTAACCCTGAGACCCTAAAGAAATCTAGTAGGTGGTGTTGAGAAGGTGCCAATGAGTACTCATCATTAACCGTCTATCTGTCCCTAGCTTAAAGGGGTTTTAAAGGAAAATTTTTTTTTTCATAATAAGCATCCTTTACCTGCAGACATTCCCCTTTTCAATTCCTCATTGTTCGTTTTTGCTCAGAAGTTGCTCTATTTCTTCTCTGTTCTGTTCACTTCCTGCTTGTCTGATTGTTACTCACCACCGTGAAGGGAGGCTTTACTGCGGTGGTCAGTGACGTGCTCTCCCCCTCCTGGGAACTACATCTGTGTGGCAGGACGCTCTCTACGTGTTAGAGACTTCAAGGAGGTGTGAATTACTGGGCGTGCTGCAATACATACTGGGAAATGTAGTTCTTACATGAACGAGCGCCGCAAACCAGGAAGTGAATGAGAGAACAGAAACTATAAAAAGGTTTACTTATAGTTACTGTAAATATCTCCTAGACTTGCACCGTTTAGGAGATATTTACTGTATATGCCGCCGATTACATCATCAGCTTATGCACCTTGAAGGAACAGCCGCCAGCGACGTTTCTTCAGGGCCCTGTGCCGTGACCAGCGACTCCCATGCACATGCATGGGAGTGCCATCATCGCGGCTCCGGCCAATCGGAAAAGAAACACCGGGGAAGATGTCAGCTATCTCACCCGTGTGCAGTGCCCCTGGAGGGCTTCATTCTGTTTTTACTGAAATTACTGTTTACAGGGTATAGAGACATAAAAGTTAACAAATTCCTTTTAAAAATGATTAAAAATAGATAAAAATCAATCATATAATGTGCCTGCAGGTTAGTTTCACTTTTAAACTGGCTTCATGTTTCTGTTAAGTAAAGAAGACACACAGAACAAAAACAAACAAATCCAGGGCAGTGTTTTGTTTTTTAAAATGAATCTGATTGATTCTGGGAAGTTTTAGACACACAGTAACGACAGCTTAGACCACCGTGAGAAAGCTCCCAGTACTGTGGTTATAAGGAAACAGACAAGCAGGAAGTGTGGAGATCAGAGCAGGATTACAGCAACTTCAAAGCAAAAAACGAACAATGAGGACATGAAACCAGTACCGCAGTATGGTAAAGGAAGCTATTTAGCTAAAAAAAAAAAAAAATCCTTTAGTGATCCTTTAAGTAAAGGAATTTATTTACATTTGAATTTGTGTTTCATTCTATGTAGCATGATGGGAGCAGTGGGGACTGCTACATTTTAAAGGTTATATATAATAGTTAAATACTGTGCTTAAAGCGGGGTTCCAACCACAATTAGCATTTTTTAACCGCTTCAATACTAGGCTTTTATACCACCTCCATACCGGGCCTATTCTGACACTTCTCTCCTACATGTAATAATCATCATTCTTTTGCTAGAAAATTACACAGTACCCCCAAACATTATATATGTTTTTTTTAGCAGACACCCTAGGGAATAAAATGACGGTCATTCCAAAGTTTTATCTTGCACGGTATTTACGCAATTATTTTTCAAACGCTTTTTTTTGTAAAAAAAATTGTTTTATGAATTAAGAAAATAACAAAACACTAAAGTTAGCCCAATTTTTTTGTATTATGTGAAAGATTATGTTACACCGAGTAAATAGAGACCCAACATGTCACGCTTTAATTATGCGCACACTCATGGAATGGCGCCAAACTTCGGTACTTAAAAATCTCCCTAGGCAACGCTTTATTTATTTTTTTACAGGTTACAGTTTAGATTTACAGAGGAGATCTAGTGCTAGATTAGTTGCTGGCACTCTAACGCACGCGGCGATACCTTACATGTGTGGTTTAAACGGCGTTTACATATGTCGGCGGGACTTGCGTGTGCGTTCGCTTCTGCACGCGAGCTATCGGGGACAGGGGCGTTTTCATTTTTTTTTATCTTTTATTATTTTTTTTTACTTATATTTTATTTATTTTTACACTTTTTTTCATTTTTTTTTTTTTTTTCCACTTTTATTCCTATTACAAGGAATGTAAACATCCCTTGTAATAGGAAATGTGTGTGACAGGTCCTCTTTATGGAGAGATGTGGGGTCAATAAGACCTCACATCTCACCTCCAGGCTGGAAACCATGAGATCGGTGAAAAAAAATTCACCGATCTCATGAATGGTGACTTACAGCCGCAATCGCGGCTTTGTTTACATACGGGGACCCGGGCGTGACGTCATCAGATCGCGCCCGGGTCCTCCGACGGTCATAGAGATGACTGGTGACCATCTGGTCACCAGTCATCTCTATGCTTCCTGCCGCCGCCGACGATTCGTTCTCCGGGCCCCCGAAGGTACAGGTAAGCCCGGAGAAGCACCGGATGGCGGCGGGAGGGGGGGGATGTCCCCTCCCGCGGCCTGTAAGAACGATCAAGCGGCGGAACCGCCGCTATGATCGTTCTTACTTTGTGCAGAATCGCCGGCTGAAGAGATGGATATCTGGATGATGCCTCTGGCTGCAGGCATCGTCCAGATATTCGCCTGCAATACCCAGGCCGTCAATTGACGGCCACTTAGGATGGTAAATCCCATCCCAGGCCGTCAATTGTCTATGGCTGGGTATTGAAGTGGTTAAATGTATGTCCTTTCATCCTGCGTTTTTATAATATAAATCTGGTCACTTACTATTTTACAATCCGCTGCCGCTCCGCATAGTTATTCAAAAAAGATAGTTTATAAAACTATGTCCACACCGTTGTCATTTTGCTTGTGGGCATTGTGAAGCCCACAAGCACTTACTTCCTGAAAGTCTTGGATGGGGAATGATAATTGGGTAGCGCACTGCATCCTGGGAAATGATGACACACATTTCCCAGGAGCATTAGAGGGAGATGATGTCAGAATTCTAGGTGACAGACATTTCCAAATGAGTAAAAAAAATATATAATTTTTTTATTTATTTTTTAGGTCTAATGAGCACAATAATGAAAACAAAAATTTGGGATGGAAACTCCACTTTAAATGTCTATTTTAAGAGCCCTTTCACACTGCCAGTGCCTGGTAAAGCTCCGCTAAAACTACCAGCGTTTTTCAGGCGCTAGCGGGGTGCTTTTAACCCTCACTAGCGGTTAAAAGTGCCCACAAAGCACCGATCCGAGGGGCTTTGTAGGTGCTTTGGTGGCGCTGCCCATTGATTTCAATGGGAACGGGCGCTTTAGGAGCTTTAGAAGCTGCTAACCCCCCTGATATTCGCCTTGTATTGTACTGTTATATGCTATGCACTGTTTTCTTTTCTGCTGATGTTCTGCTGACATCCCTGTACTGTTTCTTTTATGGCACGAGGGTCACCTCGTGTCTAAAAAAAATAGTTATTTGAAAAAAAAAAAAAAAAAAAAAAGCTGCTTGCAGAACTTTTTTGACGTCCAGCGCAGCACCCCAGTGTAAAAGCACTTTTTTGACGGCCAGCGCAGCGCCCCAGTGTGAAAGCACTCGAGCTTTCACACTGGGATTGCAGATGAGGCTTTTTTCAGGCACTTTACAGGCTTGATTTTTAGCGCTAAAGCGCCTGAAAAACGCCTCCAGTGTAAAAGGGGTCTAAGCAACAAAACTGACTGCACAATCTGATGTAAAAATGAGGGGCATATCAGAACTCTGTATGTTCAATAAAAATATGGCACAGAAGTTTCTAAAATATGAAGTCTGGATATTAATTAACTTAAAAATGAAGAATAGCTAAATAAAATAAAATCACACACATTCCACAGTAACACATATATTTTCAATTTTATTTAAGACTCAATAACACCGAAGTACATTTAGAGAATAGCATTCATGCTATATGGTTTTAGTTCTCCAATCCTCATTATATAACATCAATTACAATACAAAAAATAATATGACTATAACACTGTCCAGAAGAATCTGCATGTTAATTCACGTGATTACAACTTGTACTTCAAAACTATAATTCTACCACCAAATATCCATAAACAATCCACACTTGAATAAATTACAGCTTGAGGATATATTTTAAAAATATTCCGAATATTTTTATCAGATATGGGCAAAGAATTATTGTACACTTTTTAGTTTTAGATAGAATGGTTAGATTCTCTGTCAAGATTTTATTGCTGCCGGTTTCATGTCACCAAGGATGTCACTGTGCAATGAATTTCATTTCCTCTCTCTGAATTGCATTCTCGGGATTCTGCTAGAGTTAAAGCTAAATTTTCAACAAAAATTCTATTCCCTAATAAATTATTCATATATTACCTTTACTCTATATATTGGTGTTATTCTATGCAGTTATCCAGCCACTAGGGATGAGCCGAACACCCCTGGGTTCGGTTCGCACCAGAACCTGCGAACAGACCAAACCCTGTTAAAGTCTATGGGACTCGAACATTTGAAATCTAAAGTGCTAATTTTAAAGGCTAATATGCAAGTTATTGTAATAAAAAGTGTTTGGGGACCTGGATCATGCCCCAGGGGACATGTATCAATGCAAACATTTTTTTTAAAAACTGCAGTTTTTTGGCAGCAGTGATTTTAATAATTCCTTTAAGTGAAACAATAAAAGTGAAATATTCCTTTAAATTTCGTACCTAGGGGGGTGTATAGTATGCCTGTAAAGTAGCGCTTGTTTCCTGTGCTTAGAGCTGTCGCTGCACAAAATGTAATTTCTGAAGGAAAAAAGTAATTTAAGGATATTATGGGGAACCCTGCGTCAAATAAAAAAAAATATGTGGGGTTCCCCCCAAATATCCATTCCAGGTCCTCAAACACTTTTTATTACAATAACTTGCATATTAGCCTTTAAAATTAGCACTTTAGATTTCAAATGTTCGAGTCCCATAGACTTCTAAAGTTCACACGAACTTGCCGCGAACACCCCAAATAGTTCGCTGTCCGGCGAACAGGCAATGTTCGAGGCGAACATGAGTTCTACTAGAACTCGAAGCTCATCCCTACCAGCCACAGATGAATCCCCACATTAATCCAGCATAGCAAGGGGTCACTCTGTTTAGTAAGATCTTTGGCTCAGGGCCATCTTAATGGCATCATGGACCCCTGGGCAAAGTAATGCTCTGGGGCCCCTACAATGGAGAAAGTGCAGGGAAATAGATATCAAGTAGGTAGGAGGCAGACAAGCGGAGCTTCCCATTTTGGGTGGAGCTCCACGTTAACTACAAGAACAATCATTCTGGACAGCAAAGAAACGGTGGGAAAATACTACAAACATAAAGTAACAAAGCTGTCCTGTGCATATAATATATCTGCTAGATTGATAACTCCCCAGCACTATGGCCCCTCTATGCCTTAGTTATCCCCCCAGCACTCTGATCCCTCTGCATCCCAGATATCCCCCCAGCACCAGTAACCATATACCATAAGATACCCCTTGTATTGTGACCCCACTACATCCCTGATACCCCTACACTGTGGCCTCTCTACATCTCTGATACCCCCAGCGCTATAGCCACCCAAGCTACCCCAAGCATTGCTACCCCTTATACACCCCAGATCCCCTCTCAGCATTGTTTTCCCCCATACACCCTTGATATCCCCCATACACCCTTGATATACATGTAGTACCCCCTTTTCCAGTGGAAATACAGTGTATGTAAACTTTTGGCTCTGTGCCCACCTCCAGCACTGCACTCACCTATACCAATCAAGCAGGCGGAAGAAGGGGCGCAGGAGGGAGCATCACTCTGGGCATTCCAAGACTTTTGGTGCAAACAGTGCTGGACAGCTGGGCTCATAATGCCACCATCCACAATGCTACTTCCGCAGGGGGGCTCTCAGTGCTACTGACTCAGCAGCTCCCACTCCAGCTTTTACCTTGTAGCCTTCAAGTCCCGAGCATTCAAGTTGCATGGGGCAGGGTCAGAGCATCAATGGTGCACCGGCCCTGTCCCTCCTTGCTGGCTTTGAAATAATAGGTATCGTTCTGCACAGCACGGCGCACCGCTGCCAGCCTGCTCCCCCTGTGTATCCATCACTCTGTGCCATCATGGGGCCCCCAATTTTGGGACAGCGTAGGCTCAAGGACCAGCTGCTTTAGGGAAAGTACAGGGGCCCCCCATGCAGTTGGGGTCCCTGGGCAGTGCCCAGGTGTGCCCTCTTATTAAGACAGCCCTGCTTTGGCTGCTTTGCCTGCTCTCCCTATAACCACTGGTCTTCTAGGGTCCCCAGTGTAGTCCTTTGCAAGTAAGCTGTGACATAATTACATTGCCGCTCGCTGTAGTTGGTCTAACATGCCCACTAACATTTGCGTCTAGCAGCATCTGATGGACATGCCAGGAGACTCCTGTTTTGTTCTGCCCAGCAAGGTTTAGATTGGCAACATACCCACCATCTCACTCTACTCATTATTTGCTAGCAGATAGCGCAGACACAGCTGCACTTTATGAGTTGAAGCTGTGAGGTCACAATGTTAAAGAGGTAGTTTTCTTTAGAATTTTTTTTTATTAGTTTAAGAATATAGGAGAAAGAAAATATATACATAAAGTAAGGAAGATAAAATCACAAGAATATGCGGACAAATGGTAATATATGTGTGAATAATGACTAGGGTAAGCCATATATATACATTTTTAGATAAAATAAAGCAGAAATTAACTTATGCAATAGGATTGGAGAGAGGAGCTGAAGAGAAATATCAAGATAAGGGCCACTAATATGATTTTTGTTTGTTTTTAAATCTTTAATTGCGAGTATTTCATATTATTATTATTTCATAAGTGTAGTAGGAATCGATCAAAATTTGGAGGAATAAAAGATGAAATCCAAGGGGACCATATTTTTTTTATATTGGTGGGAATTGTCACAAAGAATCGCAGCAAGATTTTTATTAGACATATACCACATCATTTTTATTTCTAAGGCCTTGTACACACGACCGAGGAACTCGTCGGAAAAGACACATCGTTTTCCTCGACGAGTTCCTTGTTAGGCTTGTCGAGAAACTCGACAGGCTTTCTTTGCGTACACACTGTCAAGACCAAATCTCCTCGTTCTCAAACGCGGTGACGTACAACACGTAGACGGCAGGGGAAGTTCGATTCCACTGGCGCCACCATTGGGGCTGCTTTTGCTAATCTCATGTTACTGCGTGTTAAGTAAAAGTTTGGTAAGAGACGATTCGCGCTTTTCAGTCTGTTACAGCGTGACAAATGTGCTATCTCCATTACAAACCCTACTTTTACCGAAGGTGTACTCCCGTCTCATAATTTATTCTGAGCTTGCGCGGGTTTCTAAGCATACACACGAATGTGTTTCTTGTCGTAAATCAGCCCGACGAGGAACACGACGAGGAAATTGAGACTCCCGATGAGGAAAAAGAGAACTTGTTTGTTTTTTTTCTCGTCGGGTTCCACGTCAGTTTTCCCGATGAAAAGCATACACATGACCGTTTTCCTCGGCAAAAAAGCTCTGCCACCAAGTTTCTTGATGGATACTGTCGAGGAAAAAGGTCGTGTGTACGAGGCCTGACTAATGTGTTGAAGGACCACCAGGCTTTTGCTAAAGTTTGTTTGACAGCAGTGAATAAAAATGTTAGAAGGTGGAATTGATTGTTGGTGTAAAGCCGGCCATACATTATACAACTTTCTTATTCAATTTCCTTTAGATTTACCTTGAACAGATCCCCGTCCGTCTGTTTTTAGTGGCTAGGATCGGATCAGATGTTGGGGGATGTCCATTGACACCCGCCTTTCCATAGAGGGCAATGGATGACAGGTGGAGCCGATCGGTAACTAATGATTTTTGTGGGTTCCACTAAATATTATTGATTTTTAGACTTTAAAGCGGAGGTCCACCATTTTGATTTTTATTTTTTATTTTTTAAAAGCCAGCAGCTACAAATACTGCAGCTGCTGACTTTAAAGAAATGGACACTTACCTGTCCAGCGCACCCGCAATGTCAGCAGACGAGGCTGAGCAATCGCTCGGTCCTCGGCTGCTTCCGCCACCATCTTCGGTGAGGGAATCAGGAAGTGAAGTCTTGCGGCTTCACTGCCCGATTCCCTACTGCGCATGCGTGAGGATCGCGGCACCCCGTCATTGGTCCCTGCTCTCTACTGGGAACAGTGTTTCCCAGAAGACAGCGGGGGGGTGACGTCACGAGCCTGGACTCCCCGCAGAAGTCAGAACCCGGAAGTGGTCCAAACACCTGTCTCAGACAGGTATCTGCACCCCCTGAAAGGTGCCAAATGTGACACCGGAGTGGGGGAGGGATTCAAAAAGCGGAGGTTCACTTTTTGTGTGAACTTCCGCTTTAATGAAAACATTCCACTTCTCTGGAGCGCTGATTCAGTGGCAGCCCGTCCATTAGGGGGGCCTGTGCACCGCCCCCTCTCTCCACGCCCATCTCCTATATGTAATGGATAGGTTTAATGCATAGCATAGCATGAATCTATTCAACGCCACCACCTCCTGCACACATACGTCACCAGAATGGCATGGCTGCGCAAAGTTACGTATATTTACATTACTTTGAATTTCACGCCATCCGGGCGCGCGCGCACCTCTGCCGCCTCCCTACTCTGCAGGTGTCCCACGATCAGGTCACAGAGCGGCAGAACGGGGAGAGGCCGGTGTAAGCAAGGCATCTTCCTATTCTGCCTAGTGACAGGACACTGATCATCTGCTCCCCCTCATCGGGAGCAGTAATCAGTGTTGTGTCACAATAAACTCTGCCCCCACACAGTTAGAATCATTCCCTAGCCCCCTAGTGGTTAACCCCTTCACTGCCAGTCACATTTATATAGTAAGCAGTGCATTTTTATAGCACTGCTCGCTGTATAAATGTGAATGGTCCCAAAATAGCGTCAAAAGTGTCCAATGTGTCCGCCATAATGTCGCAGCCACGATAAAAATCGCCATTTCTAGTAAAAACAAATATTAATAAAAATGCCATAAAACGATCCTCTATTTTGTAGACGCAATGACTTTTGCACAAACCAGTCAATAAACACTTATTGCGATTTTTTTACCAAAAAACTGTAGAAGTCTACATATCGGCCTAACCTGAGGGAAAAAAATAATATATTTTTTAGGGATATTGTCGCTCTATTTTTGTTTATAGCGCAAAAAATAAAGACCGCAGAGATGATCAAATACCACCAAAAGAAAGCTCTATTTGTGGTAAAAAAAAGGCGTCAATTTTGTTTGGGAGCCATTTTGCACGACTGTGCAATTATCAAAGCGATGCAGTGCCAAATCGCAAAAAGTGGCCCAGTCATTTGGCAGCCAAAATCCTCGGGGCTGAAGTGGTTAATGTAATGAAACCATGAGTTAAAATAAAGAGAGGAAAGACAAAACAGTAAAGCTAGCCATTACAATCTGATTGCACAATCACTAGTATGAGAACCCCCTTTATTGTAAACCAACTGAGATTCCGTTTAGTCACTACCTGGCTATTGGTGATTGTTATAAGAGATTTCACAGGGATTGCAATATGTGCTGCCAGTTTTAAGTTGCAGGAGCCAGACAGGAAAATATTCCATTTGTACTGTATATCATGCAAAGAAAAGAACACCAATACACTAAGGAGATAGCAAAATAAATGGTTTGTGTGTATGGAAAAATGAAACCTCCCTTTAAAATTTAATGGCCACTGCGCTAAGTATCATTAAAAAATCTCAAACCCATTAGAAAATAATATACAAAAGTACTTATCTAGCCTTTAACAATTGGCTGGTCTTCTTTCTTGGCCACACACCCAGCGATGTCATGACCCAGCTAAAGGCACGATTGTAGAAGGCCCTATATTATCAGCATTTGGAAAGCTGAATAGCACTACAGTTGGTGTGATGCCTGCTGAGATGTGTGTCAGGCTAGGTTCACACTGCTGCGAATTCTTTTGCGATTTTGAGCTGTTGCGATTTCTCATATTCGCTAGTCATTTAAATTACATAGTTTAACATCAATGCGTTGCGAATATAAGCTGCGGGAAAAAAGGGTCCTGTGCGAGTTTGATCTGTGTGCGATGCAAATTCAGCTCTATAGACTGGCATTCCCTGAAATCGCAGCTTGCGAATCGCGGCAAAATCGCGGAAAATTAGTGGCAAAAGCGCACCTGCAAAATCACGGTAAAATCGCAATTTTACCACGATTTTGAATTCGCAGCAGTGTGAACCTAGCTTCACCCAAATAACCTGCCTTTCAGATTCTCTGATGCTATGGAGGTAGCACTTATAGAAATGTTTACATTTCTGTGGCCATTACCTGATTTAACCACTTCCCGACCGCCGCATGTAGATATACATCGGCAGAATGGTACGTTAAGGCAGATCCGGGACGAGGGCGCGGCTATTCATTTTTAGCCGCCCGCCCGCGATCGGTCCCCAGAGCTGAAGAACGGGGAGAGCCATATGTAAACACAGCTTCCCCGTGCTTCACTGTGGCGGCTGCATCGATCGAGTGATCCCTTTTATAGAGAGACTCGATCAATGACGTCAGACCTACAGCCACACCCCCCTACAGTTGTAAACACACACAGGGAACACACACATCCTACAGCGCCCCATGTGGTTAACTCCCAAACTGCAACTGTCATTTTCACAATAAACAATGCAATTTAAATGCATTTTTTGCTGTGAAAATGACAATGGTCCCAAAAATGTGTCAAAATTGTCCGAAGTGTCCGCCATAATGTCGCAGTCACGAAAAAAATCGCTAATCGGCGCCATTAGTAGTAAAAAAAAAATGCAATAAAACTATCCCCTATTTTGTAAACGCTATAAATTTTGCGCAAACCAATCGATAAACGCTTATTGCGATTTTTTTTTACCAAAAATAGGTAGAAGAATACGTATCGGCCTAAACTGAGGAAAAAATTATTGTTATATATGTTTTTGGGGGATATTTATTATAGCAAAAAGTAAAAAATATTGAATTTTTTTCAAAATTGTCGCTCTATTTTTGTTTATAGCGCAACAAATAAAAACCGTCGAGGTGATCAGATACCACCAAAAGAAAGCTCTATTTGTGGGGAAAAAAGGACGCCAATTTTGTTTGGGAGCCACGTCGCATGACCGTGCAATTGTCTGTTAAAGCGACGCAGTGCTGAATTGTAAAAACGCCTTTGGGCATTTAGCAGCATATTGGTCCGGGGCTTAAGTAGTTAAACCCATTCAGATTTTTTGTTTTTTGGGCCTAAGTTTTTTTCTAGCTGAGGTGAATCCGCCAAACTAGCTGCAGTACAGTTCTCCTTTTTGGATTTTGGTTGTCGGTGGGTGAGCAGTTGATGTTCATTCCCGCTCGTCTTATTTCCATTTGCTGACATGGTCACTTGCCATAAACAGGTTTTATTGCTGTTGGTATTCACATTGGACTTTCCCATGTCATTGTGAGAATTGTCAGTTTGGAAAGAAGCCGTTTCACCTTCAAATGACGGCAGAGAATGAGAATCTCCTTTAAGTTGCTCCTCCCTTTTCTCAAGGCTGTGTGGCGGACAGTCAGGATACACAATCATCTGATCTGGTGTGGCAGCTAACTTTGTGTGTGGAGGTGTATCTGAACAACAACCTCCTTTTAGAGAATCATTTTCCAGAAGAAGAAGCTGTGTTTTAAGCTTCTCTGACCTTCGTCTTCTGTGACAGACTCCAATTAGATCCACCAAGCTTAGAATCAGAGAAATGATTCCGGTTCCCCAGATAAAAATCATCATTAGAGACTTTTCAGTGGGTCTTGAGACGTAGCAGTCAACATTGCTGGTGCAAGGAGAATGGGAACAGCTGAATTTGCTTGGAACTAAAATTCCAAAAAGAAAATACTGACCAGCACCAAAGCCAAGCTCTAGACAAATCTTCAGCAGAACATGAAGTAAATAAGCCCAAGAAAAATCAAGTATTTCTATTTGTAAGCCCACTCCATGATAAGTGGAGGAGGAACTTTTCCTGCAGTGATCATTTACATTGCCCATATATGCCAGAACTTTGTGTATGACATGGACACTGAATAAGGCATAGGGTAGAAAGACCATCAGAGTCTGAATCAGCCAGTATCTCATGTGGGACATTGGAGAGAAGATATCATAACACACATTGGAACATCCAGGCTGTAATGTATTGCAGATGAAACGTTCCTGTTCATCCTGATAGAGTGGATAACCAGCAAGGACAACCATAACTAGTCTCAGAAGGATCATTAACGTCAACCAGATCTTCCCTGAAATATAAGAAGAGCCTGTGCATTAGCAACTCAACATCTTCAACAACAATCACAGCACCGATCTTCATTCAGAAATATTTTTCTAAATGAATGTACCATATATACTTGAGTATAAGCCGTGTTTTTTAGCACATTTTTGGTGCTGAAAATGCCCCCCTCGCCTTATACTTGAGTCACCTTTTTGTGCCTGATCTCCCTAACTTTGGCGACCCGGTACTGGATGGCCGTAGGTCCCCTGGACCCCAATCTTGGCACACATGTAGCCCCACTCTACAAGTGTGCAAAGTTTGTTGTCTGGGGGACTTACGGCCGGGAGCAACGATTTTTTAAAGCTGGGCACCCTTTCCATAGACTCCCATGTTCAACGTCAGTCTAGTCATGGACACAGTCAGGCATTTGCAAATTGAGGCATGGGCACAGTGGGGCATGGACACACTGAGGCATGGGCAAATTGAGGCATGGACACAGTGGGCATGGACAAAGTGAGGCATGCAAATAGACACAGTGGGGTAAAGTGAGGCTAAATGAGGCATGCAGATGGACACCCTAGGCTTATACTCGAGACAATAAGTTTCCCCATTTTTCTGTGGTAAAATTAGGCGCCTCGGCTTATATTCGGGTCAGCTTATACTCAAGTATATACAGTATATTCATTTTCTGTTAACGCTATTTAAAAAATAAAATAAATAATCCTACATAAGCAATTTTAAACATGCTTGGGGAAGAAAAGTAAATGCGCAAAATAAGGACTACACAACGGCAGCACCCCAATAGGCTACTAGTGTTCAGATTTTGGTCTCCCTGTAGCTAGGGAGAACAACAATTGTTTAATCATGTCTATTCTGGGTTCTGCGGGTGCAGGCTTGTTTACTTTCCCCAAACATACAGCCAGAGCTACAAGGGAATGGTTTCGATCAAAGCATATTCATGTGTTAGAATGGCCCAGTCAAAGTCCAGACCTAAATACAATTGAGAATCTGTGGCAAGACTTGAACATTGCTGTTCACATATGCTCTCCATCCAATCTGACAGAGCTTGAGCTATTTTAAAAGAAGAATGGCCAAAAATGTCACTCTCTAGATGTGCAAAGCTGGTAGAGATATACCCAAAAAGACCTGCAGCTGTAATTGCAGCAAAAGGTGGTTCTACAAAATATTAACAAGGGGGGCTGAATACAAATGCACACAACATTTTTCACAAATGTATTTGTAAAAAAAAAAAAAAATGAAAACCATTTATAATTTTTCTTCCACTTTGTGTTGGTCTATCACATAAAATCCTTATAAAATATATTTATGTTTTAATTGTAACATGATAAAATGTGGAAAATTTAAAGGGGTATGAATACTTTTTCAAGGCACTGTGTATATATGTATTGGAAGAACTTAGAAAATGGGGGTGAGGTACAGCGCAAAACCAAAATAAGTGAAATAGATGATATATATATATATATATACACACACACACAGTATGTGTGTGTTTTTCCTATGAAAAAAAAATCTCTGCCATATAAGTAAATATTCTGAAAATCACATTTGTGTATAATCTGTTATAAATCAGTTGCCTTTCTTATCTTATAATATAATAAGCAGTAAAGAAACTTTAATAAAATAAAAAAAATATTTAAAAGGCCCGGACCTTTTAAAATTCTAAAAATATAATACACCTGTCCTTTCACTCAAAAATATGAAAAATAATAATAATTGCATACCAAATCCCAATATTAGATAAAAAAAAAAACATTTTATTTGAACTCAATGATACATAAGTAAGTGCCTATTGTCCACAAGTTGATAGTGCGGCACATCCATATAGATATAATAGTAAATAAATTAAAACTAAACAGATCATCATACAATATTACATAGACAACATCAAACAATAAAATCAAAATGCTTCCAATGTTTCTAATGTTACCACAGCAGATAAAAAATGTAATAAAAAAATGTAAAAAGAAATATAAGTTTCCGAATTGAACGTATTTTCATGATGCAAACCTATATTGACTAGAAAAAAATACATTTAATCATAACAGCAGACTAAGAAAGGTCCCGTGGTATAAATAGTGATCTATAAAAGAACAATACATCATCAAATTGAAGAGTAGAGGGTCAATGACAATATATAGCCAATGCTCAATACCTATTGCAGACAATCCTCTTCCACCAGATTTCTGATTCTGCTAATGTCCTGAGTAAATGTACTATTATATTATGTTATTAATTGGAACAATACAACCATGGACAGTGGACTAACTATCTCATTAGTGATGCATTGGTAAGATTTTCTATTTAAAAAGTATGTATCTATACAAGGGTTACTGCAGTCTACTTAAGACTAAAGCATTGTAAATTACAAGTACACAATTTACAAATGCCAGTATATGCCAAGTTGATTGGAAATTCTTCTTGCATTCATTAATTTAATTCTAGCATATTATAAAAAAAATAACAATAAATCATGTATATAAACAAACAGCGGTCAATTCATACTTTAGCATACATACCAGTTACAGTAACATTATAGCTGAAAGTGATGATCATATATCCTAGCGAGTCAAAATATTCCATTGTCATTACATGTGTGGATGCAATTTCCTTCAAACAGCTAAGAAAAAAAGAGGAGCAAAAGTTATACTTTAAAAAATGCCGTACCCATAGGGTCCAAAATCAAAATAGCTGTGGATGTAAGGGGCATAGGAGCTGTGTCTGCACCTCTTACCTCTGAAGCTTTTGACATCTGCTGCAGGACAAAAGACAACCCAAGTCATCCCAGTCATTGTGGCTATTCTTACCACCAAGAACATTCCAGTATCTGAAAATTGCTGAAATATTTGTCGGAAAAAGAGATCACAACATGGAAGGACACACGTCTATAAATTCCCCACGGGATACATATCAGACACCAAGCTGAGAGAGCCTTCCACTTTGATCAGCTTGGGAATTTAACTTCCTAATACTTATTACTTATTCTGCATTCGTGGCTAAGAATTTCCATATTACATTTAATTATAAAAAATGCAAAAAATTACTCATTCAAAAATCTTGTTCTTTCTCTCTAAGGCCTCGTACACACGAGCAGACAGATTTGTTCAAATCTGTCCGTCCGACAGATTTGAACAAATCTGTCTGCTGGGATTTTGGTTTGCTCGCGTGTACACACGAGCAAACCAAAATCCCCGCCAGCAGACGGCGCGCTGACGTGTCGGTGACGTGGTGGTGACGTTGACGCCGCCACGTCACCGCACCAGGAAGTAAAACACTTGCGCGCATGCGCCGAATCCATTCGGCGGCGGTGCGGCGGCAGTGCGGGACGACATGTCTGCTGGTAAGTGTACTAACCAGCAGACATGTCGGGCGGACGGATTCCCACCCGATAGATTTCAAAGCATGCTTTGAAATCTGTCGGGTGGCCAAATCCGTCGGCTCGGCCGTACACACGATCGAATCTGTCTGCTGAAACGGTCCAGCGGACCGTTTCCAGTGGACAGATTTGATCGTGTGTACGAGGCCTAACTGTCTGTATATACAGTATACACTATATTACCAAAAGTATTGTGACGCCTGCATTTACACGCACATGAACTTTAAGGGCATTCCAGTCTTAGCCCGTAGGGTTCAATATTGAGTTGGCCCACTCTTTTGCAGCTATAACAGCTTCAACTCCTATTGGAAGGCTGTCCACAAGATTTAGGAGTGTGTTTATGGGAATGTTTGACCATTCTTCCAGAAGCGCATTTGTGAGGTCAGGCACTGATGTCTCGTAGACCTGTCTCGTAGTCTCCGCTCTGCAGATTGAGGTCAGGACTTTGTGCAGGCCAGTCAAGTTCCTAACACCAAACTCGCTCATCCAAGTCTTTATGGCAGGTGTGCCCAACCAGTGGCCTGGGAGCCACATGTGGCCCGCAGAGCGCTCTGATGTGGCCCACGACCTCCTGCTCGGGAATGGAATAGAATACTGTTATTAAAGGTAATTTTGTATTACTAAAATCACAGTGGGCATATCTGTTCTGCAGTGGTTACTTGGCTGCTTTCAAACTGATCCACAGGTACAGAGAAATGCACCTGTGGGTTACCTGCAATGTGAGAGTAGAGTGGGCTTTATAGAGCCGAGTGGGGTGCCATCCACCCACTCTACTCATTGTGGCCTGCGACCGGTTACCAAGTCACCTAAGTGGCCCTTGCTCTTCAAAAGGTTGGTCACCCCTACTTTATGGACTGTATACATTGTAGATATTTGTGTGTATTAAATAGACGTATTGATATCAATTAAATGACAAACCGATTCAGTTTCTGAACACATCTAAAAATTCCACCTGAATCCCCTGTCATATGTTTTCCAGGTGCCTCTTCCAATAGTGGCAACATGTAGTCTGAAGATACTCCTCACTGGTCCAGCTCACCAGTTTTGAGTCTGCCCCTCATGTATTGTCACCCCAAAAGGTTTAGGACTGTGAATGACCCTGTTATGGGCCCTTCTGACAGTCAATATGCAGCGCTTACCTCACCAGTACCCAGTCCTTATTCCCATCGCACACATTCCTGCAATGAGCTCTAAAAGTACAGGGTGCTGTAGCGACCGCCAGCTGGATACTGGAATATGCATGATAATATATATATATTCACCTGCACACCAAGGATCTTCAATTTTGGCCAAACGGTTTTTAATCAAAGAAAGATCACATCAGAAAATAGTGTAGTGCAACGTTTTAGAATCAGCAGGACACCATCGTCAGGCATGTGATTTCTTTGATTAAAAACCATTTGGACGAAATTGAAGATCATTGGTGTGCTGGCTCACATCACCAGTAAGTCACATGGACACTTTAGAAAGTTCGCTCTCACCTTATGAAGCATAAAAATAATCTGGGATCTGGCTTCTCACCTGACTAGAATTACAAGTATTTGGGGTTTTAAAATAAGCATTTAAAGGGGTTGTAAAGGTAAAAAAAAAATCCCTAAATAGCTTCCTTTACCTTAGTGCAGTCCTCCTTCACTTACCTCATCCTTCCATTTTGCTTTTAAATGTCCTTATTTCTTCTGAGAAATCCTCACTTCTTGTTCTTCTATCTGTAACTACACGCAGTAATGCAAGGCTTACTCCCTGGTGTGGAGAAAGCCTCTTGAGGGGGGGAGGGGGCGAGCAGGAGTGTCCTGTCCGCCCCCTCAGGAGGCTTTCTCCACACCAGAGAGAAAGCCCCACATTACTGTGTGTAGTTACAAACAGAAGAACAGGAAGTGAGGATTTCTCAGAAGAAATAAAGACATTTAAAAGCAAAATGGAAGGATAAGGTAAGTGAAGGAGGACTGCACTAAGGTAAAGGAAGCTATTTAGGGAAACATTTTTTTTACCTTTACAACTCCTTTAAGGGGAAACTTAAATCTGTCTGTAGCTCCAGGCTGTATATAGAGAACACCTCTCAGGGGGTAGAAAGTCTCTCCCAGACATACACAGAATACCAGGCCACCCTAATACCTTGTTGCTGCCCAGCTTGTGTTGCAGCTACACCAGTTGCAGAATCATGTGCATATACTAGCCATGTACATATTATTTCTAACTCACTGAAAACATCTTCAGCATTTTCACATCAAAGACATATAGAGATGTTGAACAGCACAAAATCATCAGGCATGAAGTTGCAGTTTAGCCCATCAGCTTATTGCAGAAGCATATCTGAGATATAAGACTCATATTAAAGTAAACTCAGGGCCGCCACCAGGGGGGTACAGGCAGTACACCTGTAAGGGGCCGGGGGGTCCCCAGGGGCCCGGATGGCAACCCTCCTTAAAAAAAAAAACTTTTTTTTTTAGGGGTCCGGTGGCCCCCAAGGACCTGTATGTCAACCCCCCTTTTGTTATTTATTTTTTTATAAAAATATATATATATATATTTTTTAATATATTTTATTTATTTTTTATTAAAGGGACAATTTTTTTTTGGGGGGGGGGGTCTGGAGGTCCCCAGGGGCCCAGAGATCCCCACTGCCCCGAATGACAACCCCCCTTTTTCTTTTAGAAAAAAAAAAAAATTTTATATATTTTTTTTATTTTTTATATATATTATTATTATTTTTTGTCTTTCAATTTTCTTTTATTGTTTTGAACATGCAAAGTGACATACAGATGAAGGGCCATTCCTCTGGCTATAAAATCTTTACATCATATAACAATGAAATCTAAGAAAAGAAATACCCACATGGTACACAATCACGTCATTTAAACAAAGAAAAAGAAAATATTTTTTTTTCAGAGCGCATCATGTCACTTCTCTCTCAGCCTGCAATCCATCATCCATTCCTCTGGTAACCTTTAATTCTATGGGTACCCTTCCTTCACTACCTTGTGCCAATGAACCCCCCCTCCTCCAGGGGATCCAAGTGTCCCCTAGAGGGTGGGGCAGTTGGCCGCCCCTTGTAGTGTCACTCTCAGCATTGCCTTATTTTTTTCTCTTCCCTTTTTTTTGGGGGGGGGGGGGTTACGTCTTTGGTTTGTTTTGTTCGGAAGGGTGGGATGGGTTGGAAAGACAATGCATATTATTATTATTATTTTTTATATTATTTAATTTCTTTTTTTTATATATATTTTTTAATAAAGGGCTCAGATGTCCACAGGGCCCCATGTGGCAAACCCCTGTTTATTTTTTATTTTTTTGTTTATATATTTTTTTTTTTTTATAAATAAAGGTCCCAGATGGCAACCCACCTTTTTTTGTAATTTATTTTTCTAACATTTTTTATTAAAGGGCCCACAGGTCCTCAGGGCCACATATGGCAACCCCCCTTTTTAAAAAAAAAATATATATATATTTTTTCTTTTTATTAAAGGGCCCAGAGGTCCACCAGGGCCCTGGATGGCTACCCCCCCTTTTTTATATATATTTTTCTTTGTTTCTTCTTTTTTTTGTAAAGGCCCCCCCCCCCACCTTCTTAATTCCCAGCAGCCCCCCCGCTTCTCAATTTCAGGTGGCAGCACCCCCCCCCCCCCCGGTTCTCTGCTTCAGCCTTTTTCATATGCCTGAAGCTGTGTAAGGGGCCCCATAATTCCTAATGGCGGCCCTGAGTAAACTGATTAGACTTCCTGCAGTCTCTATGTCACCTTTTTTCTTCTTTTCAAATCTTTTATTTAGTCAAAGAACGTGGTCAAGAACAAACAATTAGTTGCATAACACAGCATTGCAAGTATACACACATTGCTGCCTCTGAATGGCAGTATAACAGTCTGCCATCTAGGGCATTTCTCATGTTCCGTAACGAGGGTGCTGGCACCATGTGTGCTCAAAAACAGCGATCCAAGTATGCTGCCCCAACCAGTTCTAAACAATTTTGTAACTTTATATATGAAGAGAAAATCTTGGAACCCGGGAGCCTGGGTCCACGGAAACGGGAAAAAGGAGGAAGAAGAAAAAAAAAAGGTAAGACAGAGATTTAAGGATTGGTGAGGAAGGGGGGAGAGAAGTGGGAAGGAGGGGGGAGGAAGGCGAATGCGGAGGTGAGGCTCATATGAGCTCGCCAAACGCGGGGGAGATAAGGCGAGATACTTGGGCGCCCTAGGGCTTGTAGGGCCGCTATGAAAAAGGCTGAGTTTAGTAGCTATGATCATTATCAAGGAGGGTCCTTCCTTTGTCTGTCGCCTTTTTTTATTAGTTGATGCTACTAATTGATATTACATGTACCCAAATATCCCTCTGGGGGATTCTGATCATCCTTGTCCTGTGGTATAGGCAGTCATAACAGACAGCACAGCCAAGTCCAAGACTTCTATGAAGACCATAGCATTGCATCTCCTACGCTAGCCTGTGACTGGTCAATAAGGAAGCGGTAGGTGAGGCCATTCCTGTGGTCTCTCCTCCTGTAAGTATATTTCCTGTTGGCAATAAGGCTGTGATTGCCCTGACTTTTGTTCAATCCTCCCTTGCATCATGTCTGCCTTCTGTTGTGTGAGGTATTGCAAGATATGAAGTACCTCTGTAACTTGTCAGAATTCCCAGTGGGGTACACATAGGGGGAGATTTACTAAAACTGGTGCACACAAAGTCTCGTGCAATTGTTCATAGTAACCAATTAGCTTTTAGTTTTTATTGTCAT
Organism: Rana kukunoris; assembly: GCA_029574335.1. Taxonomy (NCBI): domain Eukaryota; kingdom Metazoa; phylum Chordata; class Amphibia; order Anura; family Ranidae; genus Rana; species Rana kukunoris. Next base: position 63,871,521 of record CM056053.1, on the reverse strand, counting down.
ATAAACATTGAACAAGCTGAAGTTAGAACCTAATTGTTTACAATGCACAGCTGCACATTCTGTGTTCACGAGTTTTAGTAAGGGCTCTTTCCCACGGGCGGACCGTTCAGGTCCGCCTGCTAGTTTTTTAGGCAGACCTGAACGGGCTCTCCGTGCCCCTCTATGGAGTCACGGATGTCAGCGGTGACATGCCTGCTGACATCCGACCCGCTCCAATCCGCCAAACGAACTTACTTTTTCATCCGTCTGCGGATTGGATCGGGTGAACACGGACATACGGTCCATGTTCATCTGATTGCCCCATAGGGGAGAGCGGAGAAAAGACAGGGCGGTCCCTGCATAGTGTGCGGGGACCGCCCTGTCATCCGCTGGCTCAGCGGGTATCAACAGAGCAATCTCCGCTGAGCAAGCAGAGGTGAAAGGGGCCTAAATCTCCCCAATAGTGTTAGCAGCTTCAGGCATTCTATTGGTACTCTGGCGTGCTAAAAAAGGTACTGTACACAGCCACAAAGTGCTCCGTCCTAAACCAAGTACATGAGCGCAGGGATCACTATTCTTGCAGAGTGACGCTTAAAGGTGTTGTAAAGGTCTGTTTTTGTTTTTTTTTCCAAATAGGTTCCTTTAAGCTAGTGCATTGTTGGTTCACTTACCTTTTCCTTTGATTTTCCTTCTAAATGTTTTTTTTCTTTGTCTGAATTTCTCACTTTCTGTTCCTCCTCAGTAAGCTGTTCTAAATGACTTTCCACCGCTCGGATGGTGGTGGAAAGCTTACTGAGGAGAAACCAGAAGTAAGAAATTCAGACAAAGAAAAAAACATTTAGAAGGGAAATCAAAGGAAAAGGTAAGTAAACCAACAACGCACTGGCTTAAAGGAACCTATTTAGAAAATAAAAATGAACCTTTACAACCCCTTTAATAAATGCACCACAGGACTATTAAGTTATTAACCTTCCTTCACCACTTCTCAGACCTATGCACCCAGGAAAGTACATTTGCTTGGTACTTTTGGGGCTATCGCTCATGTTACCTCATCTCCTGCTGTTGCTTAGTGATTTGCTACTCAGATTCCCAGCGCTATTGCATAAGGACAGGGAGAGAGTCTGTAGTCCCCTGTAATGCCGCGTACACACGGTCGTTTTTTGTGTCATAAAAAGTGATGGTGTGTGGGCAAAACGACATTGAAAACAACGTTTTTAAACCCGCGCAGAAGCAAGTTATGAGACAGAGCTTCAATGAAAAAGAGTGCCGTCGAACGTGGTGTACGTCACCACGCTTTGCTAGAGCTTTGTAGAAAAACGATGGTGTGTACGCAACGTCATTTTGGAAAATGAAGTTTGAAAAACTTTGTTTTTTTTCATGATTGAAAACTTCGTTTTTTTTCATCGCAAAAAACGACTGTGTGTACGCGGCATAAGCTTCATGTCCTAACTCAAAGCTTACACAGTGCTTTTATTTTCCTCATTCCTAAATAGAAGGGCAGGAGCAAAGGCAACAAGATACGTGCAAGCAGATGTGGGGATTAGTGGTAAAGTGAACTTGTTGGTTTCCCCAGCAAGGGCAAAGCACACATTCAGTTGATGGATGGCTTCACATCATAATTCAATGTTAACGTTCCAATGTGTAAAGGGGCTCCGCTTGCTCAGCGTGGATCGCTCCTTGATCCCCTCAGAGCCAGTGGATGATCCGATCCGCCAGGCGGATGGAAAAGTAGGTTTTTCCTCCATCAAACTTTGGCGGATCGGAGCGGGTCGGATCTCAGCGGGCATGTCACCGCTGACATCCTTGGCTCCATAGAGGAGCACGGAGCCCCCGTTCAGGTCCGCCAAAAAGACAGGCAGGCGGACCTCAACGGTCCGCGCGTGTGAAAGAGCCCTAAGGGTGTAAATGTATTTGCATGCAATGTACCATATAGTCACATGAAGCATGAAATTGTAGAAATTGTTTCTTGAACAATTATGGCAGGGGTGCCCAATCTTTTGAAGACCCAGGGCCACTTAATCAACTTGGTAACCTGTCACGGGCCACAATGAGCGTAACGGGTGGATGGCAGCCCACTCTATAGAGCCCACTGAACTATTTTTTTTTAAAGGATTGGATTGGAGGTAGGCATTTGTAAAGAAGACACAAGAATTTCCCCCCCCCATTAAAAACCTCCCTGGCCCCCCCGATGATTGGCGACAATGGCTAATCTGCGATACTCTGCAGACACCATTCGGAGTCTGAGGCGATTCGCCACAGTATTACCAGCCATCACCAAAAAGGCCTTAAGAATTGAGCAACTATTGAGAATCCATCGACGATCGACTGTCAGTGATCCACCCCAACCTAAGCACATATCTTGCGCTTTGATCAACACAAGATCGGCAGTAAAATACTGACTAGAAATCTATGATTTCATACTACAATACGATTTAGACAAAACCTGAAAATAAGTACTTTGGAAAATGAACCGTTGCCATGGACAGATCACCATGCAATTAAATTCATCATTTCATCATTGATAAAAACACCCAAGCTGGTGACAACACACTGGACTAGATCTCAGAAGAAGCTCCATTCGGAGCTCTTCAAATCTACCTTGGGAAATAAAATTAAAACACTCCAACCATGCCCAACAGCCTCAGATACACTGGATGCCATAAACGCAGCCCTACTACAGTCAGCCGACTTAGTAGCGCCGAAACCCAAAGCCCACATCCGGAAAAACAAGTCCGGCTGGTTTGACAACCAGCTGTCACTACTGAAGCAACAGCGCAGAAGGGCAGAAGCTGCCTGGAAAAGAAGCGCTTCAGAGGAGAACCTCATCATCTACAAAGCAGCAACAAAAAATACCACAAAGAAATCTTCAAAGCCAAGAAAAATTATTTTTCCAAGGCTATCAACAGCGCCCTAAACCGCCCCCGTGAACTCTTCAAACTGGTCAGTCAGACCATGAATCCAGGCTGTCTTGAAGCCCCCAATTCAGACACCCAAGAATTTTGCAATGAACTATCGGATTTCTTCATCAATAAAATTGAGAGAATCCGGGAAAGCATTCAGCAAAACAATACCCCCCTCAACCATTCCCACAACACCCATAGAAACATTCTACATTTAACAAAGTTAACTCTGGAACCCATCTCCATCGATGCCACAAAAAATATCATCGGTACTTTGCGAAACAGCACAGCGCCTAATGATATCCCCACTAAACTGCTGAAAGAATGTGCCGACATCTTGGCACCACCTATCATGCAGCTTATAAACCAGTCATTTAAGGAAGGCATAGTGCCCTCCCTGCTGAAAGAGGGCACAATCCAGCCCATCTTGAAGAAATCTACCCTGGACCCTAAGGACCCAACTCACCGCCGTCCCATAACAGGCCTAAATGTTTTCTCCAAGGTAATGGAGAAAGTAGTGGTACAACAGCTGCAACAGCATCTAGATACCCATAATCTACTTGATCCATTTCAATCAGGTTTCCGTCCCGGACACGGGACAGAAACAGCACTACTCAAAATATGGGATGACGCTCTCGAGGCCGCAGACGAAGGAGAATCTTGTCTCCTGGTTCTGCTGGACCTAAGCGCAGCCTTTGACACGGTAGACCACAAACTATTACTGACTAGGCTAGCTGAAGTAGCCAGAGTCGCAGAAGGTGATCTATCATGGTTTTCCTCCTTTTTGGATAACCGATCACAAACAGTGAAACTGGGACCGTTCACTTCTGAAAAACGCACGGTATCATGTGGAGTCCCTCAAGGATCTCCCCTGTCACCGGTGCTCTTCAACATCTATCTTCGCCCTCTCTTTGAAATCATTAGTAGTCAACAACTACTTTATCACTCATACGCAGATGACACGCAACTGTATTTTCGCATCTGCAACAAAAAGGATCATCATCTCAGTTTAGAGAATTGTCTCTCTTTGATAGAAAACTGGATGACAAAGAGTTATCTTAAACTCAACAGCTCCAAAACAGAACTTCTCCTGTTTCACGCCAGTCGCAAGAGTCAACTGGCAACAACCTGGACACCCCCGCCCATTCTGGGCCAAATCATCACCCTTAGCTCCAAAGTCAAAAGTCTCGGGGTCATTTTTGACACCTACATGACAATGGACGCACAAATAGGGTCAGTAGTCAGCGGATCTCACCATCTGCTGCGCTTACTATGCAGACTTATTCCATTTATTCCCAAAGAAGACGTAGCAGTCGTGGTAGGAACAATTGTGAACTCCAGACTGGACTATGCAAATGCCCTTTACCTCGGACTCCCTAAGTACCAAATCTCTCGTCTGCAAGTCGTTCAGAACACGACCGCCAGACTTGTGACTGGGAAAAAACCCTGGGAATCTATCTCACCTTCACTAAGATCTCTTCACTGGTTGCCAGTAAAAGACAGAATTGCTTTTAAAGCACTCTGCCTGACTCATAAGTGCATCCATGGGAAAGCCCTGCAATATCTATGCGAAAAGATAGAAGCCCACAATTCCAATCGCGTTCTGCAATCCACCGACCAAAATTTGGTCAAGGTACCCAAAGCCAGATACAAGTCCAAAGGAGAAAGAAGGTTTGCTGTCCAAGGTCCCAGACTATGGAACACTTTACCAACCAGCATTCGGTTGGAGGAGAACCACCTGACCTTCAGAAGACAGATTAAAACTCTGCTCTTTTGAGGCCATGAGAGACAGGAACAACGAGCGCCCAGAGGCGATTTAGTTTGCATGTGCCGCGCTATATAAGTTTTCATTCATTCATTCATTCAAGTCCATTTATATCTGCCACTCCTTAGAGGTGAATGGAGGGTTTTGGACTGACCATGTCAAAGAGGCCTAAGGCTGCTTTCACACTGACGCATTGCTGTTTACACGCACCGCGGGTTTACCTGTGGCTTTCCTACAGGTTAGCTGCACTTTACCATAGACTTCTATTATATCATGTAGGTGTTGTGCACTTTCAGAAAGCTCACCAAACTTGCAGGTAATAGAAGTCTATGGCTCAGTGCAGGTAACCCGCAATTGCACTGCTCAGTTGAAAGCAGCCCAGTAACCACTGCAGAACACATATGCCCATTGCCCATATATACACTGTGATTTTAGTGATAAACGTATCTTTAATAACAGAATTCTATTCTATTCCATCCCAGAGGAGGAGGTCGTGGGCCACATCAGAGGGCCACTGGTTGGGCACCCCTGAATTATGGTCTATTTTTGTAATTGGAAACCTTCACTTCTTTTTTTTGACTTGGGGATTGTAGATATTTGAGAAATTGCTTATCACTGGCCATGAGTGTCGGTGAGTGCTGAAAATGCTAAGGGCCAGATTCTCATAAGAGATATCTCAAGATACACCGTCGGATCTCTGTTTTTTGGCCTGGGTATCTATGCGTGTGATTCCTAGAATCACTTACGCATAGATACGGCGTAGATCCGACAGGTGTAAGACACTTACACTGTCGGATCTTAGATGTAATTCTTCCCTGGCCGCTAGGTGGCGTTTACGTTTGCTTATGCAAATGAGAAAGATACGCCGATTCCCAAACATTTTTACGCCGCCTCGTTGTCGTTTACGTTGTTTCCGTAAGCGTACGGTTACCCCTGCTATATGAGGGGTAACCTTACGTCAGTCCGCCATATGCCATGTCTTTTTCCGTTGTTTAACTAAGTCGTTCGCGAATAGGGCATTGCGTAAGTGACGATCACGTCGTTTTCACGTCGGTTTCATCAACGTTTTCCGACGTGAGTTGGAGCATGCGCACTGGTTTTTTTCCCGGCTGGCGCATGCGCAGTTCGTTCGGTGCGGGGGCGCGCTTAATTTAAATGCAAGCCGCCCCCTTCGATTTACGCCGAGCCATTTACACTACACCGCCGCAAGTTACAGAGCAAGTGCTTTGAGAATACAGCACTTGCTCTAGTAAGTTGCGGTGGCGTAGTGTAAATGGCTTACGCTACGCCGACGTGGGATATACGTGAATCTGGCCCTTAGTCTCTAGCAGTCATGTTGACTCTCTGGCTTCAATGCTTTGACTTGAAGTCACTGACCTATCTCATGTATGCACATCAAGAAAATATAAGCAAAAAGTCCTACATTCTAAACACTTGCTACAGGTCAGTGACTAGTAGCTTTGAAGCAAGAGTGTCAGTACGACAACCAGACAACTAGCATTTTCAGAAGAAGAGATCAGCAATAGCAGCCTTTATGTTTCTCTAACAATAGGTTTTCTTTATTAGGAAACTGATTGAATTTACATAAGCAAGTAAACAAACAAATAAATTAATTAATAAAACTTTTTTTTAATATTATTAATAGCTCAATAATATAATAAAAACTAAAACAAAGTCTGACTTCTTCCCCAGGGTCGGAATTATTCAGTATCAGTGAGTGATAAAGCCGACATAAACCTAATATACAGTCTCCTGACAATTTTAGCTCTATGGCCATTCCACTAATAGAAAAGAATGCACTTCTATCCTTTCTTGCTGTTTAACACCATGCACCTGTTTTGGACATTTTAAACATAATCTGGGAGGAATGTGTCACATTTACTGTGTATCTTCAGTGTAAGCTCTGATCACATTCCTGGAGTTCCTTCTTCCTGAAAAAAAAAAAAAAGGCAAATGGAATCCATTGAAAAAATCAGATCTAACAAAAAAGATGTTAAAACTACATAAAGACATGGGTTTGATGTACGCAAACTGGAGAGTGCACAATCCGGTGCAGCTGTGCATGGTAGCCAATCAGCTTCTAACTTTAATTTGTTCAATTAAGCTCTGACAATAAAACCTGGAAGCTGATTGGTTTCTATGCAGAGCTGCAGCAGATTTTAGTAAATCAACCCCAATAACTAGACAATAAATCCCTTTTTTATTTGTCAGAGCAGATTAGTGAATGACAGTTAGTACCTGTTTGGTTGTTATGGGCAACATTAACATTAATTTCAGTTTTTCACAACTGAAAATTTGATGTAAATATGGACATACTGAAAGAAGTAAAATAATGCAGTAATTAGAAAGTAATAAAATGACAATAATAAGTACAATAATGCTAATGTTAACACTATCAGTGCTAATAAAAATTATTTTGTAATCAAAAAGAAATCTTGACTCTTTCTAAAAATGCTGCAAAGAATGGCTGTGTGGAAAAATGCAGCATCTCCTGGGTGAAAACCGTATATATATACGGCTTTGCCCAGGAGAGCCACCAGAGGGCACGCACGCTCCTGCTGCACAGCGGGGGACCCGATGCACGAGGCCGGCGAGCTTGATCGCCGCCGGCCAATCGCCATTGCGTGCATGAGAGCCAGCTTGGGGAATTGTGTGTGTAAACATACAATCCCTGTGCTGTCAGAGGAGAGGAGACAGATTGTGTGTTCCTACAAAGTAGGAACAATGATCTGTCATCTCTCCTAGTTAGTCTCATCCCCACACAATTAGAACACAGTGAGGGAACACACAATTAACCCCTTGAACACCCCTAGTGTTAACCCCTTCCCTGCCAGTGACATTTATACAGTAATCAGTGCATATTTTATAGCACCGATCGCTCTATAAATGTCAATGGTCCCAAAAATGTGTCAAACGTGTCCGATCTGTCCACCGCAATGACGCAAATACTGCTAAAAATCGCAGCTCACCCCCATTACATAGTAATAAAAACGCCATAAAAATGCCATAAATCTTTCCCATAGCTTGTAGATGGTATAACTTCTGCGCAAATTAATATACGCTTATTGTGACTTTTTTACCAAAATGATGTAGAACAGGTGTGGCAAACACAATGTTTACATTCCTTGTAATAGGAATAAAAGTGATGAATTAAAAAAAAAAAATAATGTAACTGTCAAATTATTTTTTTAAGTAAAATTAACTGTATTTTTTTTTTTTAAAGTGCCCCTGTCCCCATGTGCTCACACACAGAAGCAAACACATACCTATATCATGTTAGGTATCTATTTACTCGGCGCAACTTCATCATTCACATTATGTAAACAAATTGTTTTTTTTCCCCCAAAAAAAGTGTTTGTAAAATTGCTGTGCAATGACCACCATTGTATTCTCTAAAAAACATATATAATATTTGGGGGTTCTATGTAATTTTTGTAATCAAAAAAATTATGATTTTTACATGTAGGAGAGAAATTTCAGAATTGGCCTGGTGGGAAAGTGGTTAATGCATCCTATGCATTAAGGTGAAAAAACATCTGACGATTAGCGCCCCCCTAGTCCCCCCCCCCCATTTACCTACCTGAGCCCTGTAAAGTCCTGCGTCCACGCTTGATCGTTGCCTGGGCTTCTAGGCTCTTCTCGGCTCTTAATTGGATAGATTGATAGCAGCGCAGCCATTGGCTCGCGCAGCTGTCCATCCAATCCAATGACGTGGCCCGTGCTGGCTGGGGGTTGGTCAGCGTGCTCGGCCCCTCCCTTGGGACTACATCCCTGCGTGAACCTTCACAGTGTCTCCCTGCAGGGATGAATTCCCGAAGGAGGGGCCGAGCACGCTGACCAACCCCCAGCAAGAACGGGCCACGTCATTGGATTTGATGGACAGCTGCACAAGCCAATTCAGACAAAGAAAAAACACATTTAGAAGGGAAATCGAAGGAAAAGGTAAGTGAATCAACAATGCACTAGCTTAAAGGGTTTGTAAAGGAATGTTTTTTTTTATCTTAATAGCTTCCTTTACTTTAATGCAGTGCTGTTTTCATGTCCTCATTGTTTGTTTTTGCTCTCAAGTTGCTGTAATCCTTCTCTGATCTCCACACTTCCTGGTTGTCTGTTTCCTGATGACCACAGTACTGGGAGCTTTCTCTCTGTGGTCACTAATCAAGGAGGTGTGATTACTGTGTGTCTAAAACCCCTCAGCACCAATCAATTTCGTTCTCCAAACCATCACTGCCCTGTATTGGCTCTGTATGCTCTGTAAGGCAGAGAGGCAGGAAACATGCAAAAACGAAACTGAAACTGCAGGTACATTATATGATTGATTTTTATCTATTTTTAATCGTTTTTAAAAAGAATCAGTTAACTATTATGTCTCTATACCCTGTAAACAGTAATTTCAGCAAAAAAAAAAAAACCTCACCACTTCCATACACAAAAGAGTGGAACTTACAAGAGGTGATGGCTTTACAGCAAAAAAAAACATTCAAATGATCATTTTGAATAAAGTTTAGTACATGCCTTTCCTGCACTTCGCCTTTACAGGGTAATAGTTACCCAAAAATACAATTAATTATCGCATTAAGAGAGCGCTCTGTTCTGTAATATCTGAGCTTTTACCACATATTCTATTTATGTCCTGTAACTGTTTTGTGTCTCCTCTACCATTTTATCTCACATTGGAAAGAACTTCTCTCACTCCCTTTTCCCGCTATCAGTTGTTATTTGTCGCCTTGCTGTATTGGTTTCAGATTGTCCCTGGCCCAGCTCACCTCTCATTCTTCTGTTCCCTATTCAGACTCTCTGGAGGCTCATAAATGAGACGGAGAGTCAGGGCTATAACCAGAAGCTGAATCATTCAGAGTAGAAAAGCCAGGTTGTTTGCCTAGCTAATTCTGACGGTATGATCAGCATTTGCTCCATTTGCTGGGTAGACGTCTTTCCATTGCATTATTTATATGGGTGACATTTGTTCATGGGAGGTCTACAAAATGGGACATCAAAGAGACCACCATGTTAATATACTAAGACGGAATAGTAAAGTATTGTATATTAAGTATTTTCTTTAGTTTTCAGGCATTTTAGCGCTAAAAATAGCGCCTGTAAAGCGCCTGAAAACTGCCTCACACGAGTGCTTTCACACTGGGCGGTGAGCTTGCAGGACATTAAAAAAAAGTCCTGCAAGCACCATCTTTGGGGCGGTGTAGAAACGCTGTATACAGCGCTCCTACACTGCCCCTGCCCATTGGAATTAATGGGCAGAGCCTGAAAAGCATTTTGAAGCGCTGCAACACGTGCCGCAACACCCATCTTCGGCCACTAATGGGGTTGAAAGTGCCCCACTAGCGGGCAAAAAGTGCAGCTTAACTGCTTGCCACCCGCCGCACGCAGATATACGTCTGCAGCATGGCAAGGGCAGGCAGAAGGACGTATATACGTCCCCTTTAAGAAGCGGTTGTTGAAGCCGCCTGGCGGCACATGTGCGCCCGCTGCGATCTCCTTGTCCCGTGGATCGTCTCACGGAGACATAGAACGGGGAGATGTTAGTGTAAACACAACATCTGCCCTTTCTGCCTAGTTGACACTGTCACTGATCGTGTTCCCTGTCATCGGGAACACGATCAGTGACGTGTCACAACAAGCCACGACCCCCTACAGTAAGAATCACGCCTTAGGGTACACTTAACCCCTACAGCGCCACCTAGTGGTTAACCCCTTCACTGCCAGTGTCATTTTCACAGTAATCAGTGCATTTTTATAGCACTGATCGTTGTAAAAATGACAATTGTCATGGATCAATTACCTTACGACCACATGACCAATTAGTTTGTTGCGGAAGCGAATTTCTTCCCCCCCCCGAATGGAGTGCTCCCTTCTCTCTTCTCTCTCCCTTCTTTTCTCGCTCTTTTTGTTTCTTTTCTCCTTTCTTACTCTATCTTTCAGGGTGCTACTAGATTTAAGACATTTTGACCTGGTCTCCTCTTCTAATGTATGGTCACTCTCATTCCTTTTTTACTATTATGTACCTTTTGCCATTCAGTGAGGATACGGTTCCTGAGACCAGGGGACCTTTCAGCCCGAGAGCCCCTCTGGTGGTCCTGATCTAGCCCCCTCTTTTCTGGCGGGTGAGGGCCCTCGGATGGGGATGTTTTCTATTGATTTTATTATTGCGCCCTTAATAGATATTACTGCTATCTGTTATTTGGTATTTAAGTGTTCCTGTCTTATTGTTTCATTTCCCTTTTTTGAAAACTCAATAAAAATATTGGAAAAGAAAAATGACAATGGTCCCAAAAATGTGTCAAAAGTGTCCGATGTGTCCGCCATGATGTCACAGTCACGATAAAAATCGCAGATCGCCGCGATTACTAGTAAGAAGAAATATATTAATAAAAATGACAAACTATTTTATGCCAAAAAAAACTTGTAGACGCTATAACTTTTGCGCAAACCGATCAATACCAAAAATATGTAGAAGAATACGTATCAGGCCTAAACTGAGGGAAAAAAAATATATATATATATCTTTTTTGGGGGATATTTATTATAGCAAAAAGTAAAAAATATTGCATTTTTTTCAAAATGATCGCTCTATTTTTGTTTATAGTGTAAAAAATAAAAACCGCAGAGGTGATCAAAAGAAAGCTCTATTTGTGGGGAAAAAAAGTACGTAAATTTTGTTTGGGAGTCATGTTGCACGGCCGCGCAATTGTCAGTTAAAACGGCGCAGGGCCAAATTGCCAAAAGTGGCCTGGTCGTTTAGCAAAAAAATGGTCCGGGGCTGAAGTGGTTAAACAGCACTAAAGCTCCGCTAAAACAAGCGCCGCTTTGCCGAAAACGTGGGGCAGCTACAGTGTGAAAGTAGCCTTACAGTGATATGTTCAATATAAAGTATTATATAATAATATTATCCTCCTGTTTCCCCGTTTACTACTGTATGTGATAAATTTCCCCAGGGACACTTTGTGCTTTACGAAAAAAATTAAAATTGTAATCTTGTAATCTGTCATCACTTTGTTGAACGAACTGCAGACAGGTTCTCTGTCAAAGGTTTTTCTCTGGTCGGTAAACCATGTGATCATGTTACTTTCATCACATTTGCTCTGTGTTTTAATCCAGTGATTTGTTTAGCCACAAGCACCTCTAATGCTTCCACTAACATTGATCATGAATGAACGGCCAGCAGGTTCAGTGGAAAACGACCGAGATTCAAACCATGTATGGGCAGGCTTAATGTACCAAGTTGACTGATCAACTCTGGTACAGCTAGGCTGCCAGATTTTACATGCGATTATTGCTAGCGTCTGATACAGCTACTAGTAATAATTAGGGTTGAGCGAACCCGAACTGTAAAGTTCGGGTTCGGTACGGACTTTGGGTTTTTCCCGAACCCGGACCCGAACCCGAATAATTGGTGAAAGTTCGGGTCCGGGTTCGGAGTTCGGGAAAAAAAAATGCGCGGGGGTCCCCCCAAATTCAATAACCAGACCCTTTAGGTCTGGTATGGATATTAAGGGGAACCCCGCTGTCAATTTAGAAAAAAAAATTTGCGGAGCTGTGCTCTGAATGGATGGATTTTCTCATCGGCCGTCGCTGGAGAGATCACCCGTCGCTGGACCGATCACCCGGCACTGTATACAAGAGAACGTTGGAGCAGGGAGCAGCATCGATCATCTATTTTCACCGCTGGATTTTTAATTGGCTTAATTAATAAAGTAATTTGTTCTACGGTGTGTGTGTGTTTTTTTTCCCGAAAACTACTATTTACACTTCCTTCGTGAAATGGTAGGGATACACTGTGTACCCCATTACCATTTCACACAGGGGGGGCAGGATCTGGGGGTCCCCTTTGTTAAAGGGGTCTTTCGATTCTGATAAGCCCCCTGCCCGCATACCCCCACAACCACCGGGCAAGGGTTGTGGGCATGAGACCCTTGTCCCCATCAACATGGGGACAAGGTGCTTTGGGGGCACCCCAAAGCACCCTCCCAATGTTGAGGGCATGTGGCCTGGTGCGGTTCAGGAGAGGGGGGAGCCGCACTCTGTCCCCCCCTCTTTTCTGCGGCCGGCCAGGTCAACGTGCTCGGATAAGGGGTCTGGTGTGGATTTTAGGGGGAACTCCACGCCATTTTTTGTTTTACATTTGGGGTGGAGTTCCACTTAAAATCCACACCAGACCTGAAGGGTCTGGTTATGGATATTTGGGGGGAAGCCCACGTCATTTTTTTTTAAATTGACGGCGGTGTTCCCCTTAATATCCATACCAGACCTAAAGGGTCTGGTTATTGAATTTGGGGGGACCCCCATGCATTTTTTTTTTTTTACTAAAAGTCCGTGTCCCATTGACTTCAATGGGGTTCGGAGCCCGAACCCGAACATCCAGGTGTCCGCTCAACTCTAGTAATAATCACTGTCTTTTCCTGGCAGAGACGGCTTCCCCCACTCCCTGCCAGGAGAATACAATGGCTTGGCAGGAGGGATTTCTTGGTTGCAGTAAAGAATTTCATGTATGGCCTGCATTAGACTGACTACTTTGCCTCCAGTAGTCTTTGCAGGAACAAACATTTTATGGCTGCTTATGACTTGTACCCAGGGCCGCCATCAGGGGGGTACAGGCAGTACACCTGTACGGGGCCCGACGGTCTCCAGGGACCCACACAGGAAGAGAAAGTTGGCATGTGTAATTGAAATGTAAATGTTGGCAGCACGCCCCCGGCTTACCAACAACTTCAGCGGCCGTCGCTGGAGAGATCAACCGTCGCTGGACCGATCACCCGGCACTGCATACAAGAGAACGTTGGAGCAGGGAGCAGCATCGATCATCTATTTTCACCGCTGGATTTTTATTTGGTTTAATCCTCGGCAATCGGCGGCACCCCCCCCCCTCCTCATTCTTACCAACTTCAGTGGATGATAGTAAAGTAATCCTAAATGTCCAGCGATAGCCCCCCCTCCACTTCTCTGCTCCAGGGGGCCCCTTCATTGCAGATGTGTAAGGGGCCTCAAAATTCCTGATGGTGGCCCTGCTTGTACCATAATATCAACCGTAAGCATGCCGGGAATTCAATGAATTCCAAAAGTCTGATTACAAATATAAATTTTTCAACTATGAAAAATGAATCCCTGTAGGGTGGGAGTTTGGGGGGTTCACAGTAAGAAATTAGTATTTTTAAATGAACATTATTAGCTCACTAGGGTCCAGATGGCTGACCATGCACACACCTTTTTGTGGATGTAGGATACCTGCACTATTGTACATTATTTATGAGCCACTGGTGTTTTATGTACAGTACATGATTCTGATGGAAGAATATACAGCTCTAGTATTTTAATTCTCCCAGGGCTCAGTATGGTGATATTATTAACCTGCAGGGATAACACTTGGTCAGTATTTAAGCTGCGACCAGACAGTGGTTTATAGGATTTCATTTTCAAGTTAGCAGCTTTGGAACATTAATACACTTCACTTTAACTAAAGTTGGCCATACACGATGAGGTCAGGCTGCTTAATCCAACCTTACGTAGCAGCTGGCTTGCTCTGCAATAGATTCTTTTTTATGGGTGTCTATAGCCAGATCTTGCAAATTCAACATGTGCTGCATGTGTATATTGTATATTGTATAACTCCATACAAATACAGAAACACTGATGTGATCATGGAGCAGCCACATTTTCATTCCAAATGATATCTGAGCATATAATGAATGGACATGGTTGTTGCCTCCCCTTAGTCAGATCATAATCAACAATTAAAGGGGTTGTAAAGGTTTGTGTTTTTTCACCTTAATGCATCCTATGCTTTAAAGGTAAAAAAACACCTGACTGTCACAGGCCCCCCAGCCCCCCGTTTTACTTACCTGAGCCAGTTTACCTGCTCTGTGTGTCCCCCCGGCATCCGATTTCTCCACAGTCTTGGCATTGATTGGATAGATTGATAGAAGCTCAGCTATTGTCTCTTGCTGCTGTCAATCAAGTCCAATGACGTGGCCGCCGGGGGGGCAGGGCCAGGGGCCGAGTCATACAAGGGAGCGCGCCTGCAAGCTAACCTTGTATGGAGAGAGCTTCCCAGAGAGGGTTAGCTATTGTGGTGGGGAGGAACCGTGAGAGCCACCGTGGGACCCCAGAACAGCAGGATAGGGGCCACTCTGTGCAAAACGATCTGCACAGAGGAGGTAATTATGACATGTTTGTTATTTAAGAAAAAAATAAATTATCCTTTACAACCCCTTTAAAGCGGAGCTTCACCCTAAGGTGGAACTTTCTCTCATCGGAACCCTCCCCCCTCCGGTGTCACATTTGACACCTTTCAGGGGGAGGGGGGCGCAGACACCTGGTATTTGCGCCCACTTCCGGCCACACAGTTTGCGGGTAGACTGCGGGCAGGACGTCAGATCCCGCAGCCCATCCCCCCCGTTGTGTTCTAGGAAACACACAGCTCCCAGAACACAGCGGGAACCAGTCAGCACGGCGCAGCACGACTTGCGCGTGCGCCATAGGGAACAGGGCAGTGAAGCCGGAGCGCCTCATTTCCTGGTTCCCTCACCGAGGATGGCGGTGGGAGCAGCAGAGTGATGATAGATCGCTCGTCCTCTGCTGCGGACGGCGCTGGACTCCAGGACAGGTAAGTGTCCTAATATTAAAAGTCAGCAACTGCCGTATTTGTAGCTGCTGGCTTTTAATATTTGTTTTTTCAGCGGACATCTGCTTTAAGGTCAGTTTCAATATTATAATATCAATCAACTTCTGGCAACATGGGATTTCTTGAAATCGTCTGTGGTAGTACCCTGCCTCTTGAAGCCCAGTATACACGGGCCGAATATTGGCCGAAATCAGCTGTTACAGTAGAAACCAGCCGACTTTCTGCCCATGTGTACAGCTGCTTGTCTGACAGATGCCAATTTCATGACCGGCTTCTATCAAATGAATGTGCTGAAAAACCGGCAGCTGATTGGCATCCAAATAGCGCTTGCAGCCAATGGCTGAGCCTGTGAGCACTGACTGGTGTGGTCCAGTAGGTGTCACTGCACAATAGCAGTGGGGGAGATTCCTGTTCTAACATCAGCGACCTCTTCTGTTTCTTTTTTGTTCAGCAAATTCGGTTTTAGCAAAAAAAGGTTTACGTGTGTACTATATACACAAAAAATCCCTCCAGGGAGCGCTACAAGTATTATAGCAGCACAATAAGATGTGAGAACCAGTAAAACCTAACACAGTGCAGCTGTCAACCAAAAAATGGGCAAAGAACATACAAACAACAGAGACAGCGCTCAATGGATTAGAATTTAGAATGACATTTAATAGTCCAGAACTCATATAAAAGTTGTTTTGCACAGAAATCATGAATTAAGAATATATATATAAAAATATAAAAAAAAACTGTTCACCTAGAGTCCATAGGGAAAAATTGCATGTGATGGAAGGGTTAAATAACCCACTTTAGAGAAGTAGCAAAATGACTGGCTTGAAATCGTAAGTAACGTGCTGGGAGGTACAATACCTCTATGGAGAGCTCTCCTCTAGACGGCTATGGGTGGACACAAGATGGATAGATGTAACAGGAACAAGTGTTGCTCAGCGGCAACCAGTCCTTACCACTGCTGTATAGATGAGCAGGAGGTTAGTAGATACTAACGGGTCCAAATGGTGGTTCCACGCCGATGGGAGAGATGACCATTCTCATCCTGTCATGTTGTAAGACAGTGGGTAAGCCTGAGCGCGGGGCTGTAATAGCTTCAAAAACAGCCGCGTTACCAGCCAAGGTGGAGGGCGGGACTTCCGCGGCGTCACAGGAAGGGACAGGGGTTAACGTCCGGACATCAATCCTCTGTGGTCATGTGACGGAGCGGGCCAATAGCGGATGTAGACAGCGTGAGTTGTTCAAGGCTCGCACGGATGTCGTTGCGAGGGACGCTAGAACGTCAACACAACTGAACAAATAATGCTACTTGATTCTCCAAAAGATCTTCACGGACATCTAAGGTGTAAGAAAGGGGAGCCGCAACTGACATGTTTCGCGTCCCAGACGCTTTGTCAAAGTCACGGCAGAGCTTCCCCAACAAGCTAATAAGAGCACATGGGCTCATTGGCTGAATAATGATTGGATAATGAGGGAAGGGGAGGGATTTCCAGATTTTAATCAATTTAACCCTTCCATCATTACAACTAAGGTAATATAATGCAGATAGCAGATGATAATAGTAATAATAGAAATAATGAAAATAATAATAATAGAAAAAGTAATAAAAGTAATCTGATATATTAAAAAACAAAAATATATATAAAAAAAATATAATAAATAAATAAAAATAAAAATAAATGACAATAATAATAAAATTAAAATAAAATATATAAGGCAAAATACATGCAAATATAAACATAAAAAATATATATATGAAAAATATATATATGAAAAAGTAGATATATGAAAAAGTAGCTGTTTAAGAATTTCATATTTGGATTAAGCTTAATAAAATATAATTTAATTAGTAATGCTTAAAATGTCCAATTCTTCGTTCAACCCACCCGGCGTGAGGGACCCGAACTGGAATATCCAAAAGGATTCCCGTTTGCACAGGAGGGCAAACCTTTCGTTATCAGTAAGGGTCCCTTTAGGAATGGACTCTATAGCGAGTACCTCTAACGCCCTATAATCTTTATTGTGCACATGTAGAAAGTGTCTAGGGACACTGTGTTCATCATTACCCTTGTGGATGAGACGTCGGTGCTCACCAACTCTTATACGGAGGGTACGGATAGTCCGTCCCACATAGTATAGATTACAAGGGCAACGTAATATATAAACAATATATTCGGTAGAACAAGTCAGAAATTGTTTGATATGAAACGTGCGATCATTATTTTTAATGATGTTTGTGCCACCTTTGGGGATAGATTGGCATGTCAAACAGCCTCTTTTGCCACACCTAAAGATACCTGTCTTGTTGTTAAAGTAGGACCGAATATCTAGGGGACGTGAAGTCATGGATTTGGCTATCTTACTAGGAGCAATAATATTGCGTATGGTGCGAGTTTTTCTAAAAGTAATTTGGGGTTTAGATGGAAGGAGTGGCGCTAAAAGGTGGTCTAATTGAAGAATACTAAAATGTTTATTAATGATATTGGAAATGTGTTTATATTTTGTATTAAACATAGAGATGAATCGGATGGAATTGGTTGTCTCATCTTTGATTTCTTTGCCAATTTTTTTCTTTGGATTCATATTTAAGCAGAAGGCGTTGTCCACTAACTTAAGTGGGTAACCCTTCTCTTTGAATTTTGACTTCAGGATCAACCCTTGGGTCGTGTAGTCTACAAGACTACACGACCCAAGGGTTGATCCTGAAGTCAAAATTCAAAGAGAAGGGTTACCCACTTAAGTTAGTGGACAACGCCTTCTGCTTAAATATGAATCCAAAGAAAAAAATTGGCAAAGAAATCAAAGATGAGACAACCAATTCCATCCGATTCATCTCTATGTTTAATACAAAATATAAACACATTTCCAATATCATTAATAAACATTTTAGTATTCTTCAATTAGACCACCTTTTAGCGCCACTCCTTCCATCTAAACCCCAAATTACTTTTAGAAAAACTCGCACCATACGCAATATTATTGCTCCTAGTAAGATAGCCAAATCCATGACTTCACGTCCCCTAGATATTCGGTCCTACTTTAACAACAAGACAGGTATCTTTAGGTGTGGCAAAAGAGGCTGTTTGACATGCCAATCTATCCCCAAAGGTGGCACAAACATCATTAAAAATAATGATCGCACGTTTCATATCAAACAATTTCTGACTTGTTCTACCGAATATATTGTTTATATATTACGTTGCCCTTGTAATCTATACTATGTGGGACGGACTATCCGTACCCTCCGTATAAGAGTTGGTGAGCACCGACGTCTCATCCACAAGGGTAATGATGAACACAGTGTCCCTAGACACTTTCTACATGTGCACAATAAAGATTATAGGGCGTTAGAGGTACTCGCTATAGAGTCCATTCCTAAAGGGACCCTTACTGATAACGAAAGGTTTGCCCTCCTGTGCAAACGGGAATCCTTTTGGATATTCCAGTTCGGGTCCCTCACGCCGGGTGGGTTGAACGAAGAATTGGACATTTTAAGCATTACTAATTAAATTATATTTTATTAAGCTTAATCCAAATATGAAATTCTTAAACAGCTACTTTTTCATATATCTACTTTTTCATATATATATTTTTCATATATATATTTTTTATGTTTATATTTGCATGTATTTTGCCTTATATATTTTATTTTAATTTTATTATTATTGTCATTTATTTTTATTTTTATTTATTTATTATATTTTTTTTATATATATTTTTGTTTTTTAATATATCAGATTACTTTTATTACTTTTTCTATTATTATTATTTTCATTATTTCTATTATTACTATTATCATCTGCTATCTGCATTATATTACCTTAGTTGTAATGATGGAAGGGTTAAATTGATTAAAATCTGGAAATCCCTCCCCTTCCCTCATTATCCAATCATTATTCAGCCAATGAGCCCATGTGCTCTTATTAGCTTGTTGGGGAAGCTCTGCCGTGACTTTGACAAAGCGTCTGGGACGCGAAACATGTCAGTTGCGGCTCCCCTTTCTTACACCTTAGATGTCCGTGAAGATCTTTTGGAGAATCAAGTAGCATTATTTGTTCAGTTGTGTTGACGTTCTAGCGTCCCTCGCAACGACATCCGTGCGAGCCTTGAACAACTCACTCTGTCTACATCCGCTATTGGCCCGCTCCGTCACATGACCACAGAGGATTGATGTCCGGACGTTAACCCCTGTCCCTTCCTGTGACGCCGCGGAAGTCCCGCCCTCCACCTTGGCTGGTAACGCGGCTGTTTTTGAAGCTATTACAGCCCCGCGCTCAGGCTTACCCACTGTCTTACAACATGACAGGATGAGAATGGTCATCTCTCCCATCGGCGTGGAACCACCATTTGGACCCGTTAGTATCTACTAACCTCCTGCTCATCTATACAGCAGTGGTAAGGACTGGTTGCCGCTGAGCAACACTTGTTCCTGTTACATCTATCCATCTTGTGTCCACCCATAGCCGTCTAGAGGAGAGCTCTCCATAGAGGTATTGTACCTCCCAGCACGTTACTTACGATTTCAAGCCAGTCATTTTGCTACTTCTCTAAAGTGGGTTATTTAACCCTTCCATCACATGCAATTTTTCCCTATGGACTCTAGGTGAACAGTTTTTTTTTATATTTTTATATATATATTCTTAATTCATGATTTCTGTGCAAAACAACTTTTATATGAGTTCTGGACTATTAAATGTCATTCTAAATTCTAATCCATTGAGCGCTGTCTCTGTTGTTTGTATGTTACGTGTGTACTAGAACTTAGGCTTTGGGGTGGTTATATGGTACTATTCTGTAAATAACATCATTCTGATAGCACGGGCAAATCTGATATAGAAAAGAAATCAGCGCAATAAAAACAACCCCAATCAAGCAGCTAAACACCAAGGGTCAAAAACTCAAATCCCTGCCGTAAAATATTATAAAAGACAGTGCATCGCTATTAAGTCGATATATCACAATATCTAAAAAAACATCCGTGTGTTCTTAAGTGGTGATACAAAGATGTAACATGCAGGTGATAACGTGAGTGATGAGGGACCTCCACCAGTAAAATTGTCTCTCACCTTACACTATGACCCTTATATTACAGAGGGTCACAAACACCTTCCCTTGTGAGTAATATCCAAGAAATCGAACTACTCTAATGCAGTGTGATTCATAGAAGCAAAAAGAAGAAACATAGTGCTCTCTGCCATATAAAGACTTTTTAATGTGATGAATATAAAATTCACTTACAAACTATAACCAGTGCCCGGGCGAAACAGCGTGAAAACATACAGCAGGTACTATGGTTGCAGGTGACGTCACAACAATCCCATCCGTACGTTACGTCCCTATGGGTGGGACTTCATTAGCGGATGGTGAAGTCCCGCCCATATGAATGTAACGTATGGATGGGATTGTCATGACGTTACACGCAGCCATCGTACCTGCTGTATGTTTTCATGCTGTTTCGCCGGGCACTGGTTTTTATTGGTTTCAATATGAATTTCTTAAAGATTTTCATATAAAAAAAGATAAAGCATGGAAACATGCTTTGCAAATAGATAACAAATCCAAACTACTGTATAACAACACTATTACAACAAGTTAGAAAAAAAATCATCTCTTACTGTAGAAAAAAAATGACTGCATGTAAAGGTCAGAGAACAGAGCTGACCCCACATAGGAACACAGATGGATAAATTACAAGACAAATCAATGCAAGACAGATACCATTTGTGTGTGTGTGGGAGGGGGGGGGGGCAAAGGGGGTAAAAAAAAGCAATATGAAAGGAAAAACACGACGCCCAGATGATTATATAATAGAAAGGAAAGCAATTTATTCTACTTCATTTGGTGATAATGGTCATATGTGCCCTGCTCACATGCATTTAGAGCCTCCATATGCCAGTATAGTCCATCTCAGCAGGGCTGCCATCAGGAATTATGGGGCCCCTTACACAGGTTCAGGCATGGGCCCCCTGGAGCAGAGTACCTGGGGGGGTGCTGCCACCTCAAATTGAGAAGCAGGGGGGGGCTCACGCGAATTGAGGAGCGGGGGTGCGCCACTAATTGAGAAGCGGGAGGGCTGTGAATTGAGAAGCAGGGAGGTGCCACGAATTGGGGGGTTGCCCTGCGGATCTCTGGGCCCCTTACAAAACAAAAAGAAATGGAAAAATATATATAATAAAGGGGGTAGCCATCCGGGGTCCTGGGGACCTCCGGGCCCTTTAATAAAAAGAAAAGAAAAGAAATAAAAAAATATATAAAAAATAATTTTTTTTATAAGAAATAAAAGGGGGGGTTGCCATCTGGCGCCCTGGGGACCTCCGGGGCCCTGGGGACCTCTGGGACCTTTAATAAAACCAAAACCAAATAAAAAAAAATATATAAATAAAAATTAAAGGTGTACTGCCTGTACCCCCCTGATCGCGGCCCTGGTGGGGACCAGGTGTTTTTACTATGTGGGGACATGTGCTTTTACTGTGTGGGGACGTGTGTATGGAGACATGTGTTTTGGGGGACATGTGCGTTTACTGTGTGTATTTTACATTGTGTGTGACACTAGGCTGGTGATCAGCGAGTAAAAAGCTGTGAAAAACAGCTCATACTCATTGATCACGAGCTGGGCTGCAGCGATCCCTGTCTTCTCTTCACCGACAACTTCTGTGTGAGGAGAGGAGAGCCGATCGCCTAGAAACCGTCTCTGTGTTCACATCACATGATGGCTGTGATTGGACACGACCGTCATGTGATCAGGAGGGCCAATCACAGAGCCCTGCTGCTGATCTAATGCGCCGTGTCCGGGTGACACAAGTTCATCGGGAACGCACACGCGCGCAATGCCCCTCCTTCTGAGGGACGTTCCTGAACGTCCATTCAGAAGAGAGAGTGCCCGCCTGGCCGTATATGTACAGTGGCCGGGTGGGAAGTGGTTAAAGAATTCTTTATTTAAAAATAAGGGGTATTTTTAAACATTCTATTATAGGGTACCTTCAACTTTTTTTTAACAACAAAAATAAATAAATAAATGACTGGCCCACCTCTCTGGGCCCTGCTCTTGTAGCAGCCCCATGGTGGTTTGAACACCATGGACCAACAGTCCTGTTTTCATCGGGCAAACCGATCGTGAGTACACGGCTAAAGAATATGATCTCAATTTAGTCGCTCCTTGTTATAAACATAACAAACTGCAATGTGACCCCACAAGAAGTCCTTTCCTAATTGGCAAATTCCATAAATTTGTTCCTTCGTTTAATGAATCTCTCAAACATGCCTACAGCTTTTAGAACATTTAATATAATTACAGTGCTGCATTTTTTGTAAAAAAAATCAACATTACAGTGATTTATGTTTATTTCTTAGAAATAATTATGCATTCCATTTATGCTACCCAGGCATGTCAAATACAAATCAAATTCTATCTCTATATGTAGATAACCAATTTGTTATTTTTAAACAGAGCAGTTAGAAGACACCCATATGACTTCTATACTGTAATGAAGTGCAACAACCATTTAAGATATATTAGTTTCGAGATAATAGCCCCATAAATGTCAGGGGCTGTAATGTTGTAGACAGGCACTTCAGACAGAGATGGTATAATGTCTTACATCAGAGAAGTATAAAATGTCATCTTCTAAGCTCCTGCATGCTCCTTGGCTTGTGCTGGAAATAGATGGAGTGTCTGTGTATACACTTGCAGGCTTCTGCTCGGTGCTCACATTACACTCCTACAACAAATGTTTGTCAAGTCTGAAATTATGGTAGAGGAAAGGGCACAAGCTACAAATGTATAACTCCGAAAGAAAGGTACAGACTAGATATGCTGGGAATTGGGTATAAACAATACAGTTGTTTTCTGGGAAACACATTGCCAGTTATATATTTATTCTAAGGCCGCGTACACACGATCAAATCTATCTGCTGGAAATGGTCGCCCCGACCGTCCCAGCAGACAGATTCAATCGTGTGTACGGGCGAGCCGACGGATTTGGCCAGCCGACAGATTTGAAAGCATGCTTTCAAATCTGTCGGCTGGGAACCCGTCCGCCCGATATGTCTGCTGGTTAGTACACTAACCAGCAGACATGTCTTCTCGCACACGCGCCAAATGGTTTTGACGCATGCGCGGAAGTGTTTTACTTCTTGGTGCGGTGACGTGGCGGCGTCAACGTCACCGCCACGTCACCGCACCGTCTGGCGGCGGGGATTTTGGTTTGATCGTGTGTACACGATCAAACCAATACGTCCCCAGCAGACAGATTTGTTCAAATCGGTCGGCCCGACCGATTTGAACAAATCTGTCTGCTCGTGTGTACGCGGCCTATGACGTCAAAAAGGTACAAGTTACTTAGCCTATGGCAATGAATATCAATTAGTGGCTAACTTAAAATATTAACCACTTAAGGACCGCCTACTGCACATTTACGTCGGCAGAATGGCACGGCTGGGCACATCAACGTATATATACGTTGATTTTAGTACCCAGCCGTGGGTCACGGGCGCGCGCCCGCGGCGTGCTCCCGTGACCCGGTCCGAAGCTCCAGGACCGGGACCGCGGGACTCGCGGACCCGATCGCCGCTGCAGTGCGGGGATCCGTCCCTGGAGCTGAAGAACGGGGAGAGCCGTGTGTAAACACTGCTTCCCCGTGCTTCTCTGTGGCCGCAGCATCGATCGCGTCATCCCTGTTATAGGAGGACGCGATCGATGATGTCACACCTACAGCCACACCCCCTGCAGTTGTAAACACACACACAGGGAACACTAAAATTCACAGCGCCCCCTGTGGATAACTCCCAAACTGCAACTGTCATTTCCACAGTAAACAATGCAAATTTAAATGCATTTTTTGCTGTGAAAATGACAATTGTCCCAAAAATGTGTCAAAATTGTCCGAAGTGTCCGCCATAATGTCGCAGTCACGAAAAAAATCGCTGATCGCCGCTATTAGTAGTAAAAAAAAAAAAAATTAATAAAAATGCAATAAAACTATCCCTTATTTTGTAAACGCTATAAATTTTGCGAAAACCAACCGATAAACGCTTATTGCGATTTTTTTTAACCAAAAATATGTAGAAGAATACGTATCGGCCTAAACTGAGGAAAAAAATTTTTTTTTTATATATTTTTGGGGGATATTTATTATAGCAACAAGGAAAAAATATTGCATTTTTTTTAAATTGTCGCTCTATTTTTGTTTATAGCGCAAAAAATAAAAACCGCAGAGGTGATCAAATACCACCAAAAGAAAGCTCTATTTGTGGGGAAAAAAGGACGCCAATTTTGTTTGGGAGCCACGTCGCACGACCACGAAATTGTCAGTTAAAACGACGCAGTGCCGAATCGCAAAAAGGTGCAAGGTCCTTTACCTGCATTTTGGTCCGGGTCTTAAGTGGTTAA
This sequence comes from Rana kukunoris, assembly GCA_029574335.1. Classification (NCBI taxonomy): domain Eukaryota; kingdom Metazoa; phylum Chordata; class Amphibia; order Anura; family Ranidae; genus Rana; species Rana kukunoris. Next base: position 63,846,859 of record CM056053.1, on the reverse strand, counting down.
AGAAAACAAGCTTTCAGATCCCCAAAGTTCCTTCTTTAACCACTTCCATACAGGGCATTTTCACCCTCTTCCTGCCCAGACCAATTTTTAGTTTTCTGCACTGTCGCATTTTGAATGACAATTGCGCCGTCGTGCGACGTGGCTCGCAAACAAAATTGACGCCCTTTTTCCCCACAAATAGAGCTTTCTTTTGGTGGTATTTTTATTTTTTTAAACTGTAAATTTATTGAAATTTAAAAACAAAAAACAAAAGACAAAAGAAATAAACATAAAAACAAAATAGGAAAACGGTAGTACATCACATGGTTAATGAACTTCACATGCCAATTGTACAGGTTCAACAAGCGTAGCTCCGAACACTGTGCATGTTATACATATTTGATCATAGATTCACATACATATATATCACTTCCAGATCAGATTTCGAACTAAACAAGGTTAACAAACATTACCTCATCTCATCTCAACATTCCCAGTGGTATATTTCAACCAGTCATTCTTTTGGTGGTATTTTATCACCTCTGCAGCTTTTATTTTTTGCACTATAAACAAAAGAAGAGCGACAATTTTACTTTTTGATTTAATAAATATCATAATTTTTTTTTTTGTCCTCAGTTTAGACCAGTGTTTCATAATTTATTTATTTTCCTCAGTTTAGACCAGTGTTTCTCTCATGCCCCCCCAACAGGTCAGGTTTTCAGGATTTCCATTATTTTGCACAGGTGATCAGTTTCACTGCCTTAGTAATTCCCACAGCCTTTTCATCTGAGGGAAATCCTAAAAACATGACCTGTTGGGGGGGGGGGGGGGCGTGAGGACTGGAATTGAGAAACACTGGTTTAGACGTATTCTTCTACATATTTTTGGTAAAATCGCGTATTTGATCGGTTTGCGCAAAAGTTCCAGCGTCTACAAAATAGGAAATAGAATTATGGCATTTTTATTTATTTTTTTACTAGTAATGGCGGCGATCTGCGATTTTTTTTTTTTATTGTGACCGTGACATTGCGGCGGACACTTTTGACACATTTTTGGGGCCATTCACATTTACACAGCGATTAGTGCTATAAAACTGCACTGATTACTGTGTAAATGTGACTGGCAGGGAAGGGGTTAACACCAGGGGGCGCTGAAGGGGTTAAATATGTTCCCTAAAGTGTGTTCTAACTGTAGAGGGAGGGGGACTCACAAGGGGAGGAGATCGATGTGTGTTCCTCTGTACTGGGTACACAGCATCGGTCTCCTCACCTCTGACAGGACATGGATCTGTGTGTTTACACACACAGCCATGATTGCGGGCAATCGCGGGTGCCCGGCGGACATCGCTACCGCCGGACACGCGCACCGGGTCCCGAGCAATGCAGCGCAATGTGGCACAATGCAGCGCGCGCCCCCTAGCGGCCGGAAAAGCAAGGACGTCATATGACGTCCAGTCTGAAGAACGAGAGGTCCCAACCGACGTCATATTACTATGGCTCGCTGGGGAAGAGGTTAAAGGGATTGTAAAGGAATTTTTTTTTCCCCTAAATAGCTTCCTTTACCTTAGTGCAGTCCTCCTTCACTTACCTCATCCTTCTGTAGCTCCCATTCTTTGTGCTGAGGATATGTTACCATCCTTGGGCAGCAGATTCTGTCCCCACCTAACAACTGTAGTTATATTTTCTCCATCAGATCACCCCCCCCCACAGTTATTATGTTTTGTATCACTTGACCCTCCCTCCTAGATTGGGCCATCTGATTCCTCCTGTATTGAATTGTGTTGTAACTGCGTAGCTTACAACTGTTCCTGATTATGAGGGACTGTCCCTGATTTGAAACAAAGTCCCTCTGTCCCTCTTTCTTTCTAATTTTCATCTAATCTATATAGTTGTATATTAATGCTATTTTTATCTTTCAAAAAGTGTTTTCCAGTGCTAAACCTTTTCACCGCACCTAATGCGCCCCAAAGATGCTGCTAGCAGGACTTTTTCTGACGCCCTGCCAACGCACTGCTCCAGTGTGAAAAACCTTGGGCTTTCACACTAGAGTGAATACAGCAGCTGTTTAAGGGTGGATTGCAGGCGCTATTTGTAAAGAGCTGCGCAAAATCCTTTCTCAAAGTGGAGTTCCAGGCTTTTTTATGTTTATTAAAAGTCAGCAACTACAAAAATGTAGCTGCTGGCTTTTAATAAACAGACACTTACCTGCTCCACGGTCCAGCGCCATGCCGCCAGGAGCCCTGCTCCTCTCCCCCCTCTCCGGCCGGCGTCTTCATTTCTAGTGTGGGCACCCGGCCGTCACAGCATTCGGCACCCAGGTGATCGCATACAGGAAGGGGCCGCTATAGGCGATATGACGTATCGCTAAGTGGTCCCTGGGCGGAAGGAGGAAGTGGGACAGGAAGTGCCGCTCCTACATAAATCCTGCCTCTTGTGTGGAATCACTGTGTTGTGATTCGTTACAGCACAAGCTGATTTTTGGAAAGGGAAGGTGTCCCTGAATGGTAGTTTGAAAATGTGGTTACCCTACGCTGGAGGCACAACTGGAAATGAGAGAAAATCTCTCCAAAGTGAATGGAATTCCCATCTTAGAGTCACAGGGGGTTATTTACGAAAGAGAAATCCACTTTGCACAATAAGTGCAAACTACAAGTGCAAAGTGCACTGAAATTGCACTTGGAAGTGCAGTCACTGTAGATCTGAAGGGGACATTCAAGGAAAATAAAAAACAGCATTTTAGCTTGCACATGATTGGATAATAAAATCAGCAGAGCTTCCCCTCATTTTAGATCTACCCCTCAGATTTACAGCGACTGCACTTCCAAGTGTACTTTCAGTGCAATTTCAAGTGCACTTTGCACTTGTAGTTTGCACTTGTAGTGCAATGTGGATTTTCCTTTAGTAAATAACCCCCACAGTGTCTCCAATGGATGGTTTTCCCTCACCCCTTGCTCTGGTAACAACTGGAAAATGTTGTATTTCACCAAATTTCCTGTCCCTGTGAAAATGGTCACCATGACAAATATGTAGGCAGGTGCAGGTGCAGTTTTCCTCCTCTCCTGTAGGTGGCACTGTACCCATGCTACAGGGGAAGGGGAGTCAGTTTGGGGAAAGACTCTATTAACTCCACCAAGAAACAGTGTCCAGGCTTCTGACAGGAACCAAATGGCCTACAGACAGGTATGACAATAAAATTATTATTATAATTTTTTCATAACTCCTGGGGCTCCTTGAACGTATGGGATATTTTGTTAGTCGTTAGGCTGCATTCACACTTTCGCATAGTGGGAACCAGCGTTCTCGCTCGTGATTTTGGTTAAGCGATTTGCATATAATTTTGATTGTCACATAATGTCAGCCCCTTCCCTTTGCCCTATCCCGCGTTTATCGCCCGACAAGAAGCTCCTTCTTCTTTTTGAGTGTCAAACCTCATGTGATTTTTAAAGACACAGTTTGCCACAATTGCCGTGCGATCCTGTCAGCAGAACTGCATCGCGTTTGGTGTGCCATTATAAGATAATGGTACCCAAACGTGAGGCGTTCTTTTTACAGCGATTGCCATACAATTTGCAGCGATTCTGCGCACAATTCCAAACTGCGAAATGTGAAAGGAACTTTAGGCCCCGTTTCACACTGGTGCGATGCGAGAACCCTGCGAGAACCCTGCGAATTCACTGTGGGTTCCTGCATCGCACCGACTCGCATGGCAGCTCACACTGCCTTATGCAAACTGCTGGGGAGTGTCATTGTATGTTAATGACACCCCCATTTCAGTTTGAGTATCGGACTACAAACTCACAGTTCGGACATGAATTAGATTGCATATGTATGAACACACGTGTGATCCGATTCTGGTCAGAAACAAAAAAAAAAGGGTCCTGTGCGTGTTTGGACCGAATATCTATCTGTATGGCTGAAATCGCACCTCACAGACATCGCATGTTATGTGAACAGCAGTGCGCTGCCAATTACATGCAATGTCTGGCATCGCACAAGTGTGATTCGGGCCTTAGGCTGGGTTCACACTTATGCGAATTGGAATGCAAGTTTCTCTGTGTTCTAGTGTGAATGGAGCCTTAAAACTGACCTCCAGAACGGTATAAAAACACCAGTGAATGCAGTTGTGCCATTACCATGGTAGCTGTAGAAGATGTAAATGACATTGACTGTAGAAGTGTCATATCTTGTTTCCATAGTTTGTCCTTAGCAGTCAGAACTGTGTCCCCCCCCCCAGTTTTCATTTTTAGAGCACACCTACTACAATACCAAAATAATAGAAATGATGAAGGAAAGAAATGTCATTGTCATTCCTTTGGTTACCTACTATTAATGAGTAATTCTTTATTGCCTTCTCACAATGCCATATAGGAGAAAAAAAGGGGACGCTGGTTGCTAAGGGCAACAGAAGGCAACATAATTGCAGATCTTTTAGGGCTAGTTCACACCAGATGCAGTTCTGTGCGCTTTTTTTCTGCACTAAAAATGCATGCACGGTGTTTTCATGTATTCCAATGTTTACACCATGCAGTCAGTACCAGTCAGTTTCTGGTCAGTTTCCTGAGCAGAAACTGAACTAGAGCCATTGTAATACATGAAAAACACTGTGCATGCATTTTGTGCAGAAAAAAGTGCACGGAAGTGAACGGAGCTGCGTCTGATGTGAACGAGCACACAATGCTGCACTTCTACATAGTTAAAGTAGAACTATAGGCAAAATTGTTTTCCTTTTTAGATAGAGTATGACTCCTTTCACACGGAGGCGTTTTTTAGGTGCTTTTGGGCTAAAAATGGCGCCTGTAAAGCGCCTTGAAAACGGCTCACCTGCAGTCTCCGTGCAAAAGAGTTGATGTGCTGGCAGAACGTTAAAAAAACTCCTGCAATCAGCATCTTTAATTTTAACCCTTTTTCAGCTGCTAGCGGGGGTTAAAAGCACCCTGCTAGTGGCCGAAAACCTCTGCAAAAATGGCAGCGCTTTTTTGCCGACGCCTCAGTGTGAAAGCAGCCTTAGGGAGGGTTATAACCCCTGTCAGGTTTTTTTTTTTTTTTTGCTATCTGTGTCCCAATGCAGAGATTTCCCTTCACTTCCTGTCCCATAGCCAAAACACAAAGTGAGAGAAAATCCCTGCAAATTAAGGGGATTTTTTGGGGACCCCCAGGTCACCAGAACTAGTGTCCCTATTGGAAGATCTCCCTTCTATTACATTTCTGGGACAACTCAAAATTTGGGATTTTCTTTCAGTTTTAATGATAATGGTAGACAGGACTAATAGAGAGGGTGAATGAATCTCAGGGCCACGATACGTAGTCTTTCACATATTTTTGGGAAAAAAAAAACACAATAAGCGTATATTGATTGGTTTGTGCAAAAGTTATAGCGGCTACAAGCTTTTTTTATGCTGCTTTTTTCTGGCAGCAGCGCTGGTGTTTTTTAAACGTTCTGTATGCATGAGGCCTAAAGATGAATAATACCCTTGTTATAGGCAGAGGTGTATTTAGGTTTTGTGCTGCCCTAGGCCTGACTAAATCCATGCACCCCCTAATTTAAATATGACCCACCCTTCCTGTCAAGCACACACCCCTTCCTATTTAAGACCCTCCCTGTCATCTGTAAACCACACCCCTTCCTGTACATGATTAATAATTTTTGTGTGTGGCATAATTTGCTCTGTAAGACCCCTTTCACAATGAGGTGCTTTGCAGGCGCTATAGCGCCTGCAAAGCACCCTGAATGAACTTTAGGAGCGGTGAATATACTGCTGCTAAAGTGCCCTTGCCCACTGAAATCAATGGGCAGCGCCGCCGAACCACCGGCAAAGCGTGGCTGGAGCCGCGCTTTGGGGGCACTTTTAACGTTTTTTCGGCCGCTAGTGGGGTTAAAAGCTCCCCGCTAGCGGCCGAAAAGCATCACAAAAGCATCACAAAAACAGGCGCTGTGAGTGTGAAAGCACTCTTAACTGAAAAGCTACTTAACCAGGTAGGGCAACACTTTTCCCTTATCTGTCAATTCTAGTACTCCTAAAGCATTTCAGACTCCACTCCAGCCACACTATGCCATGTTTGTGCAAATCCCCCCCTTAGTGAAACCTCCCCTCAGTGCAAACCCCCCCTTAGGGAAAACCCCCTCAGTGAACACCCCAATGCACACATACCCCCTCAGTGCAAACACCCCCAGTGCAAACCCCCCCTTAGTACAAAGCTCCCCCCTCAGTGCAAACACCCCCCTCAGTGAACCCCCCAGTGCAAACACCCCCCCTTAGTGCAAACCCCTTTTAGTACAAAGCCTCCCCCCCTCAGTGCAAACACCCCCCCCCCATTCAGTACCTCAGCACAGCGACGGTCACGGCACATGGTGATGGACAGAAGGTCCCCTCCCCCTCTGTACACACAAACAGAGTGGAGGCAGAGGCGGCAGCGGCTTCACTCGGCCGTGCCTGTGTGCCGAGCACCGCTAACAGCCCGTGGCTGTGAGAGGAGGGGATGGATGGTGCCGCGGTGTCACCCTGCAACCCCCCCTCCTCTTGTACCGCGTCGCTCGGCAGTCGACACTGCATGCCTAAATGTCACTCCGACTCTCCGATTCCGCAGCGCTGTCATTGTTGCACCCTGGGGGGGGATTGGGGGGGGCTGCATCTGAGTCGGGAGGACGGGTGGGGGGTTTTTATGCGGGGGGGGGGGCGGCGAAACCGCAAAGTGCCGCCCTAGGCCTAGGCCTTGTCGGCCTAGGCCAAGATACATCTCTGGTTATAGGCGTAGGCCATTTACCTACCTCATGAACTCCCAAATGTCCCTGATTTGGAGGGACTGTCCCAGATTTGGAGCAATGTCCCTTATTCCTCCTCTTTTGTCCCTCATTTTGGTCTGATCTATATAGTTGTATATAAAATGCACTTTTTATCTATCAAAAAGTGTTTTCCAGTGCTAAACCTTTCATCTGATTTCTAAATTACTGCATTTGTAAATTCCAAAAGCCAATATAAAGGAATTATAGTGGTAAGCACTTGTGAGCTTAACCAATCTTGTTTTTTTGTACAATTCTCCTTTAAGGGGGTGTGGCATGGGGTGTGTCCTATACCTGTGTACTTTTGTGGATAGATATGGTGGGCAGAGACAGAGGCTGACCAAGACAACTACATCATTCAAACTCCTCCTTGTTTTCCTGCTACACAGGTCTGACAAGCAGAAGGTCTACACCACCAGGGGCATTACTGGAGACATTTGTCTGCTGGGGACAGATCTATGCAGCATGGACTGGAGCCATAGGAAGTTCTCTTAAAATCCTCCTTAGCTCTGTGCTAGCTACACAGATCTGACTTACAGGAGGTGGGCAGAGACAGGAGCCAACAATCCAAACTCCTCTTGGAACTAGTGCACTTACATTATTTTTTGAGGAGTTGCCCCCTGGCACAGTCTGCCCCATAATGACACTGGCACTAAAGTGTAGCGGCTACACAAAAGCCGCTGATCACGGCAAAACTGTTATGCAGCAGGAGCCAGGAGGAGGAGAGAGCATTTTTTTATGTGGGGGGTGGCTATTTTTGCTGCCCTAGGCCTGGGCCTTGTCAGCCTAGACCAAGAGACAGCACTGGTGTGACCACAAATGTAAATCGGCCCTCTGCACAATGCTATACACCCTTACACATTTCTATAATTTTGCATAAATACAGGGATTTTTGGTCCACATGCATTGCAATGCATGCTTAAGCTGGCCAACTGCGTCAAAGTAATCCCTTTCTGGCCAGACCTACACTACACTATTCTAACTACACTACACTACAATAATCTACACTACCCTATGCTACTCTACGCTACACCATAGCTCCCAACTGTCCCTAATTTGGAACAACGTCCCTTTGTCCTTCTTTCCTCTTCATTTGTCTCACTTATTGGTCTGGTTCTTATAGCTCTATATAACTGGTCAAGGTTTGAGTATTGAAATTTTAGTTCTGTAACCTATGTGTGTGAGTGAGATAGTTATGTTATAGCAGGGCACAAGCCTTTTTTATGTAATTTTGAAAACATTTTAATTATTTTATCATTGATGTTTGGTTTGAGTGCTGCCTTAACCACTTCAGCCCCAGGAGATTAGGCTGCTGAATGACCAGAGCACTTATTACAATTTGACACTGCACTGCTTTAACTGCATGGTCAAGCAATGTTGTACCCACACAAAATTTGCGTCCTTTTTTTCCCACAAATAGAGCTTTCTTTTGCTGGTATTTGATTGCCTCTGTGGACTATTTTTTTTGCGATATAAATGGAAAAAGACTGAAATTTAAAAAAATATATATATAGGGCCAGATTCAGGTAGATGAGAGTATCTTTCCTCTGGAGTAACGCTTCTCATTTACGTTACTCTGAAGACCCTTTCAGCGCAAGTCCTGTAATTCACATAGCAGTTGCGCGTAAACTTGCGCCAGAGTAACGATAATGCGCTGGCGTAACCCGACGCAAGTGGAAGTGGGTGTGATCATATGTAAATGATGGGCGGAGCCCGGCGCAGAGGCTTACGTTCAGCGCATCATCCACGGAGCATGCGCAGTGAGTGCGGCTCCACTCGCCCCCTTGTGCGCATGCTCACAACTTCCGTCGGCACCACTTCCTGGGAAACGTCAGCGCAATGCGTTCCGCTGGGTGCTTAAAAGCGCTGGCGGAAACGCCATTCCGGCGCAAAAGTAGTTCCGTTTCCCCCCACCCCAGGGAAGATACTTTTGCACTGTAATGGCTGCTCCCGCTACCCCCAGAGAGAGGAGGAACCTCAACTTTAATACCCAGGAGGTCTCAGTGATTATCTCGGCTATGGAGACGGATAATGAATTTCTCCATGGCAAAAAAAGCCGGAAGACCAGCCGGGAGAGGAAGCAGGGCATCCTGGAGTCGATTGCTGCCAGGGTCAATGTCCTGGGCTACTCCACCCGGACTGCTGGGGACATACAAAAGAAAATAAATGACCTGCGGCGCAAGGTGAGGGACAAGGTGGCCTCCATCAGGAGGTATGAGAGGGGCACAGGTGGTGGTCCCCCATGTCCTGTCACCCTGACCGCAGAGGAGGAGGTGGTTGCTCGCTGCCTGGAGAGGGAGCAGGTGGAGGGGGTCGCAGGCTATGACTCCGTGGAGGAAGGCACAAGGACAGGTAAGTGTTTTATAATCCCCTATTTGTTGTTTTGCATTTGGGGGGGGGGGGGGAACATGCGCCAAGTGTGTGGGACCACCAACATGTGTCTGCTTTGTGTCATCCACAGATGACGGAGCTGGGCCATCATCTGTCAGCCTGCATTCCACCCCATCCCCCCCACGCCATCATGTGCCCGAGCCACTGGGTGGTGAAGAGGTTGTGGAGGAGGAGAGTGGCCACACCACACCTGCCGAGGTGGTTGTGGAGGATCCTGCTGTGGCAGAGCAGGACTTTTCTTTGGTTTTGTCTGTCTCCTCCCCTTCTCCTGGGCCGTCTGTCGTCCCCTCCCCCATCCTTGGAAGCCCCTCAAGGGCGACTCCTTCCACCCGAGGACATCCATCTTCTGGCCCCAGGAAGGCGACCCAGAAGACCAGGGGGGTGTCTGATGGTGTCCAGGACCAGTTGGCGAGGGATCACGCCAGGCAGACGGAACAGATGGGGGCCATAGCGGTGCACTTGGAGAAAGTGGCTGACAGCCTGGGCTCCGTTGCCAACCTCAGCAACGCAGTGCAGGATGTCAGCTCTAATTGCGCTGCAGTGGTCACCACTTTGGGGGAGGTGCAGGGGGATATCCAGCACCTTACTGCAGCCGTCCAGGCCAACACTGCTGCCATCCATGGGAACAGTGCTGCCATCCGGGAGCAGGGGAGGCTGAGTCGGCGGGCCCAGCATTACCAGGTGACCCGTCAGCTCCGGATGCAGGCCCAGACGAACACATACCTTGGACGGATAGCCAGGGCCTTGGAGGGCACGCAGGCCACACCTGCCAGGAGTGGCCCACCTGGGGATCAGCCACCTCCAGATGCCCCCCCACCCCCACCCACTCCATCCAGGCAGCTGCGGAGCCAGAGAGGGGCCCCCAGAAGAAGCCCCCGGCATCCCCGATGAGGCCTTTTTTTTTTTCTGGTTTTATATTATTGTTTTTGACATACTCAGGTCATGAGTTAATTTTTTATTTTTCTCAGGTTATGAGATTATTTTTCTTTTAATGATCAGGATATGATATTTCTAATTTCTTTTTGTACTGCACACGGTCAGGAGTGCAGGGGACAGTGTGAATGGTGTGTGAATGTGAGAGGGTGGCACTCCTGAAAGTAAGGGGTGTCACCCTCGGCCGTGGTGGTGAAGTGAACCCCACGGCTGAATGAATGATGTGTGAAAGGTGTGTGAATGGACAGTGACATCATTGGGGCCTTGACGCTGGCGTTACTGCTCCCAACTCCTACATGCTGGACTTGGGCTAATCCAATGTGATGTGCATGTGGTGTGTGTGATCTAGGGACATCAGTGGTGTACACGCGTGCATTGTCTGTGTGATTAATGTTTTGGTTTATTGTCCAAAGATGCCTACGGCGAGGACCCTCCTGACTGCTCTTCCATCAGCAGACTGGGTGTCCTCTGGCAGGTGGGGACTGTGTGGGTCGGGGGTCAGGTCATCACGTATGTCAATATGCAGGCCTTTTTTCATAGCAAAGTTATGTAGTATGCAACATGCAGCGATGATCTGACACACAAAGGTAGGGGAATACAAGAGGGCCCCCCCAGACTTATCCAAGCATCGGAAACGGGACTTCAGGAGCCCAAATGTTTGCTCAACCACTGCACGGGTTTTGATGTGTGCTTCATTGTATTTTCTCTCTCCTCTGGTTTGGGGGTTCCGGAAAGGAGTCATTAGATGGGGTCCCAGTGCATATGCAGAGTCACCTGTAAGGTAAAAGACAGGAGAATGTTAGTCATGCATGTGCGATTTCTGTTGTGCATCACGGGAGGGGATAGTCATGCCTGACTCCCTTGTCACTCACCAACCAGCCAGCTGTCCCCATACATGTTCTGTTCGAATTCTGCTGGGATGGGACTCTGACGGTATATGAAACTGTCATGGCTGGACCCGGGGTGTTTGGCACGGACGTGCCATATGAGGCGTTGGGCATCGGCTATCACCTGTACGTTGATGGAGTGCCAATGCTTCCGATTGCGGTATATGTGCTCTGTGGCACTGGGGGGCTGTAGGGCCACATGTGTGCAATCAATGGCCCCCACAGTGCGTGGGAATCTGGCAATGTTGTAGAAATCTGTCATTGCCTTCTGCCGTAGCTCCTCAGTGGTTGGTCTGATGAACTGGTTGGACATGTGTCTGAGGATTGCAGGGACAACCTGGTGCACACATCTGCTTATGGAGGACTGTGACATCCCAGCCACCACTCCACTTGTACGCTGGAATGATCCACTTGCTAGGAAATGAAGTGTTGCCAGGACCTTCACCAGTGGCTGCACTGCTTGTGATCGGTGTGTTGGGCTGGTGATGTCATCCTGCAGGGTTGTGGTTAGTTCAAGTATTGCATCTGGGCTGAATCTGAATAGGCGATACACCTCCTCATCCCCCATGCCAAAGAGGTTCATACGTGTGCGGTATATCCTCTCACGTGCCCGCCTTCTTGGTTCCAGGGGACCCATCAGTAGTTCTAGGACCACAATTGCCCCTGGCATGTTGGCACACAGAGGTGTTGTCCTTGCAAGTGGGGGTGCTCAGCTAGCTCCTATCGTCGGTAACGCTGCTGTAGCTGCTCTCCTGCTGACCTGTGACCGTCTGGAGTAAAGATAAAGCAGCCTTTTGTAGAAATAACTTTGCGCCGGACGGACCAGATACGCGCGGCGCATGTAGCCAGCGTATGGTGCTAATCCGTTCGTGAATTGTGAAAAATCCCTCATTTGCATATTTGCAGGGGAAATCAATGGGCGCGACTGATGCGCCCAGCGAAAATAAACGCAGACGATACTCTGGCGTCGGAACGTTCCGCCGGTCGCAAATGAGCCGTTATTGGGCGCATCTAGTTTGGTGGGTATGGGCACATAGAAACGTCGGCGCATCAGCACAGTTACGCGGCGCATATCCAAATACTCCAGCGCAAGTGTTCGTGAATCTGGCCCATATTTTCTACTTTTTGTTATAAGAAAAATCCAATAAACTCAATTTCAGTCATACATTTAGGCAAAAATGTATTCAGCCACATGTCTTTGGTAAAGAAAAATTCAATAAGCGTATATTTATTGGTTTGTGCAAAAGTTATAGCATCTACAAACTAGGGTACATTTTCCAGAATTTATACAGCTTTTAGTTTATGACTGCTTCTCATTTCTTGAGATGCTAAAATGGCAGGGCAGTACAAACGCCCCAAATGACCCCTTTTTGGAAAGTAGAAACCCCAAGGAAATTGCTGAGATGCATGTTGAGCCCATTGAATATTGCATTTTTTTGTCCCAAGTGATTGAAAAATGACAAAATAAATAAAAAATGACACAAAGTTGTCACTAAATGATTTATTGCTCTCACATGCCATGGTTATATGTGAAATTACACCCCAAAATACATTCTGCTGCTACTCCTGAGTACGGGGATACCACATGTGTGAGACTTTTTGGGAGCCTAGCCGCGTACAGGACCCCAAAACCAAGTACCGCCTTCTGGATTTCTAAGGGCGTAAATTTTTGATTTCACTCCTCACTACCTATCACAGTTTTGAAGGCCATAAATTGCCAAGGTGGCACAACCCCCCCCCCCCCAAAATGATCCCTTTTTGGAAAAGGTATTTTGGGGTGTCTTCGCCTTTGTGCGTGAGCACTGGGGGACAGATGTGCTTTTTTCTATGAATTATTTTGCTTTTTTTTAACTGTTACTTAGATTATTATTTTTTTATCATTTTTATTGTTATCTCAGGGAAAGTAAAAATCCCCTATGATAGCAATAGGTAGTGACAGGTACTCTTTTTTTGAAAAAATTGGGGTCTATTGGACACCAGATCTCTCTTCTGCCCACACCAAGATCGGTGTGATAAAATGCTTTTCCAATTTCCCATTGGCGCTGTTTATATCCTGCAAAATCGAAGTCATGAAATGCTCGTAGCTTTCTGTTTCTTATGCCGCATACACACCATCACTTTATTTAAAAACGTCAATTTAAATGACCGTGTGTGGGGGAAAACGTCGTTTTATGTCTTGTGAAAAACGACAAAAAAAATTGAAGCATGCTTCAATTTTTTGTGTCATTTTTCAAAACGTCGTTTTTTGTTTCACAAAAAATCACCATGTGTAGCAAAAAAACGACGTTTAAAACAAAGTTTTTCAACCCGCGCATGCCCAGAAGCTAATTATGAAGCGAGCTTCAATGGAAAAGAGTGGTGAATGTAACCTCGCTTTGCTAGAGCATTGTGAAAAAACAATGGTGTGTAGGGAACGTCGTTTTTGAAAATTGAAGTTTCAAAAACGTTGATTTTTACTTCACAAAAAGTGTATTTTTTTTTCATCACGTAAAGTGATGGTGTGTACGCGGCATTAGGCCATAGAGATGATTGGAGCCATTCTGATCATCTCTATGGTCAGCTGGCAGAACCACCGGCTGCATTCTCAGGTTCCCTGTTGGGACAGGAGAGCCCGAGAAATCCATGGAAGATGGTGGGAGGGGGGACGGACGTTCACTCCCACTGGTTGTAAAAGTGGTCTAGAGGCTAATTAGCTGCTAGGATTGCTTTTACATGAAATCTGACTGCTGGCTACCTGCAGGTGTCATTCTGGTATAACCACTCAAAGTCCAGCAACATACCAATATGTTGCTGGTCCTTGTTGGGCATATATTGTAATCTTTTTTTTCATGCAGCCTGTGGGCTGAACAAAAAAAGAGATTGATCGGTGGGTATGCCCACCATTAGAATACCACCCTTCATCCACCCACTTCTAATGATGGGCATACATGCACCATTTTTTTTTTAACTGTGGTGGTGAAATCACCTCCTACATTGCTGGAGTCGCTGATTTACGTATCGTGGGAGCAAACGCTGTTGCTGTCAAGCTAATTAAAATCAGTGCTGCAGCTGAATGGTGTACCTGCTAAGCAAATGATGGCTAACAATAAAACAACATTACAGTATAACAGTAATACATACCATATCTTCAAAGAAAATACAATAAAATAAGTAATAGTAAAAGATTGGTGTAATCAGATGCTTTCCCAATTTAAAAATGGCGCTGTTTTTATCTGGTGAAACCAATTTGCCGAAATGCTCGTAGCTTCCGGTTTCTCAGGCCATAGAGATGACTGGAGCCATTCCACACTGTGGTTAGCTGGCGGAACTGCCGGGTGCATTTATGGGTTTCTCGGTGAGACATTCGAGTCAGAGAAAACCATGAAAGGTGGCTTGTAAAAGCAATCTAGTGGCTGTTAGCCACTAGATTGCATTTACATGAAAGCCAACTACCTCCTGAGAAAAACGATACCATCATACCGCCTAAACCTGCAGGCATCATCCTGGAATAACTGTTCAAAGTCCAGCAATGTACCACTACCATTACGTTGTTGGTCCTTGTTGGGCATATGTTGTAATGTTTTTTGTTTTTTTTAAGCAGCCTGTGGTTTGAACGATAAAAGAGAACTTAACAGATTCTTCCATTCATATCGAACGATGTGGATGAAGAAATCTCTTCCAGAAGAAATGAAGAAATCTCTTCCAGAAAAAGTGTATAGAATGCCCACCATTAGAATATACCGCCCTGCATCCACCCACTCCTAATGATGGGCATACATATAATGTTATTTTTTTCCGTTCATTAATCAATGTGGATTAAGAAATCTCTGCCAAAAGAAGTGAAAAAATATATGCTGAAGCATAGGGGCGATCCACCCACTGACCACCCCACGCCCCCATTTTCACACAGTAATCAGTGCATTTTTATAGCACTTTTTGCTGTGAAAATGACAATGGTCCCAAAAATGTGTCAAAAGTGTGCAATGTGTCCGCCATAATGTCTCAGTCATGAAAAAAATCGCTGATCGCCGACAGCATGAACTGAGGGAAAAAAAATTATGTATTTTTTGGGGATATTTATTATAGCAAAAAATAAAAAATAATATTTATTTTTTTAAATTGTCGCTCTATTTTTGTTTATAGCGCAAAAAAATAAAAACCGCAGAGGTGATCAAACACCACCAAAAGAAAGCTCTATTTGTGGGACAAAAAGGATGCAAATTTTGTTTGAGAGCCATGTCGCACTACCGCGCAATTGTCATTTAAAGTGACACAGTGCCGAATCGCAAAAAAGGGCCAGGTCCTTTACCTACATAATGGTCCGGGTCTTAAGTGGTTGATATGTTTAAAAGATCCCTACTATTTATTAGGAGGGCTTTTCCTTTACTGGCTAAACTTTGTAGATACACATCCAAATGTGGACCCAAACGCCTCCCCAATCTAGATTAGAGGGAGTTGATACTACTAATAATGGGTTTCCCTGCAGAACAAGTTTTATTTTTATGGCTCTTGGGATATTTTGCTTGTCTTTTTTTTGTTTGAAACATTTATCTTCTGTCCCTTTTTAAGCCGCGTACACACTGCAGAGAACCTCGACGGGCAGAACACATCGTTCCGCCCATCGAGATTCTCTGCCGGCCGTCAGATTCGGCGACCCGCCCGTCGGGAATGGCAGCCAGCCATTCATCCAGGCGGGCCGTCGAGCAAATAGAGAACATGCTCTCTATTTCTGCTCGACGGCATTCCCGACGGGATGCTCGCCGAGAGCGTACACACGGCCGAGGTTCTCGCTGGAATGCAGCTTCCAGCGAGGTTCTCGCTGGTTTCTAGCGAGAACCTCGGTCGTGTGTACGCCGCCTTAAACCAGGTTTATAATTGAATGTTTAATCGTTTCTTGGGCCTTTTTGCAATTTCTTATAGATGCAACTATCACTTAGTATCCTTGACACCTCACTTTCATAATCAATCATATTCAAAATAACTAGCCCAAACCCCCCCCACCAACGGGGTCTGATCATAACTCCCTTCTTTGCTTCCAATGCTAAAATACCTTCCCATATTTTCTTATTGTGTTTCAATTTATTTACAGGTAAGTTTTAAATGTATTTATGGAACATATTTTTAAATACATCACTGTATTGGTAAGAAGCCTAATGTTTATACTGCGTTGTTACATAGTTACATAGTTAGGTTGAAAAAATAACCCAATTCCATCTAGTTCAACCATAAAAAATAAAAATAAAATAAAAAATATTGTACATTCCCATATACCCAATTCTATACCCACAGTTGATCCAGAGGAAGGCAAAAAACCCCAGCAGAGCTCCAATTTGCTACAGCAGGGGAAAAAATTCCTTCCTGATCCCCCGAGAGGCAATCGGATTTACCCTGGATCAACTTTAGCTATAAATGTTAGTACCCAGTTATGTATATTTAGGAAAGTATCCAGGCCTTTCTCAAAGCAATCCACTGAGCTGGCCAGAACCACCTCTGGAGGGAGTCTATTCCACATTTTCACAGCTCTTACTGTGAAGAAACCTTTCCGTATTTGGAGATGAAATCACTTTTCCTCTAGGCGTAAAGAGTGCCCCTGTGTTGTGCGATGTTATTGTAACCTAAGGCTGGACTGCATCTCCTGTTTAAATATATTTCCGTCTAGCAACCAGTGACATTGTGGCCGTGACTCACTGGCCCTGCCTATACTTCAAAGCGGTAAAAACGTCCTCCTCCTTATCCGTGCCTAGTGCTCCTTAGGCCCAAAGAGTCTCACTGGTCCGGTGACGGTGGGGTGCAGGGCAGCGGAGAAAAATCTGCCAACCCGGTGCCAACAGCAGCAGCGGCGTGTTCACACAGCGAGGCTGGCTAGAACTAAGAGCCCGGGAGTGAGCAGACCTCCACCGCCACGGTGCCACCCTGTCCTAAGCAACAGTGGGCGCAGCAACAGGGCCCAGAGGACAAGGACAGGTGGTTGGTAGTTGTATCTCACACACCTACCTACAGACAGGGGAGCGCAGGAGGAACTGCAGGTGGGGCTAGGGCGTCTCCCACCACCCCCTCTCTCTCTCCCACCCTCTCACTCTTTCTCCCATCCCCCTCTCTCCCATCCCCCTCTCTCTCCCACCCCCTCTCTCTTTCCCACCCCCTCTCTCATCCCCCCTCTGTCACTCTCTCCCACCCCACCCTCCCTCTCTCCCATCCCCCCATCTCTCCCACCCTCTCTCTCTCATCCCCCATGTCCCTCATCCCCATCTCCCTTACCCCCCCTGTCATTCTCTCTAATCCCCCTCTCTCTCTCTCTCATCCCCCTTTCTCTGTCAAACGCCCTCTCTCTCCCATCCCTCTCTCCTACCCTCTCACTCTCTCTCCCACCCCCTCACTCTATCACCCATCCCCCTCTCTCTCCCATCCCCCACCCTCTCCCACCCCCCTCTCTTTCCCAACCCCTCTCTCATCCCCCATCTCTCTGTCACTCTCTCTCACCCCCTCCCTCTCTCCCACCCCACCCCACCCTCCCTCTCTCATCCCCCATCTCCCTCATCCCCATCTCCCTCATCCCCCCTCTGTCACTGTCTCTAATCCCCCCTCTTTCTCTCATCCCCCTCTCTCTGTCAAACGCCCTCTTTCTCTCTCTCTCATCCCCCCTCTCAGGGAGGACACTTGAGGTGGATGGTAGAATCGGGTCACGATACAGGTCTTCTTTGGCTGGTTAGCCCCACATTCCTTGTGAGCTCCTAGTAAAAAGAGAAAGAGAGGTTAGTTAGTTTTAGTAAATACAACAAATAAAATGGTGTTAGCCATGGTAACTTTACTATCCATAATTAACAATAGGGACAGGAGTCACTCACAGCTCTACGAACATAATTTATACTTACAAAAACTGCTTTGCCACAGTTCTAGGATGGAAGCATTTCTTGATTGTGAGGATGAGGATTGGAATTGAAATCACAGCAACACCTAAAACAGGAAAGAAATGATATTAATATAATTGTAATATATTCTAGATCTACAATGTATTACTCTCTGTACTTCATTTTGTAGCAGCATTGGAATGTATTGCAGTAGGTATGTTTGTATGGCATTGGTCTCACAGTTTCAGTTTAAACCTGAGAAAATGGCCCTTATTCTTGTTTACTTATGTTTAACGCTAACATTAATTAGCTGTGGCTGCACTGGCTTTAGAATCCATTGGCTTGTAACGGTAGGAAGCTCAGTGTTTTTCAAATTGTAGGAAATCACTTTTTGTATGGATCCATGTGAATGTGATGTCAAGGTTTCCTGGCCACAGCTGAACACAAACCCCCTGATCCCAGCCACATATAACATTATTTGGCGGTGTATGGCCCAACTCAGCCTTGTAAATGAGGCCTTAGGGGATCAGGAGATGTTATTTGCTTCTACAAACATTGTAACTTTGCTCTTGCTTGTAGTGAGTGAATGTGGCTGGAAAAATACCAGACGTACATTATGTAAAAGGCGTACAACTTACCAATCCCAACCCAGTGTTTCCAATTTTTGAGGATTGATCTTTTTGGGGCCTGCGTTGTTGTCGGAGGCGGCGTCGTCGTCGGCGGCGGTGTTGTCGGCTTCTTCTTATCTGTGAAAAAAGGAGAAAGAATGCAAAATGAGAACTTTATAATTTTTTTATGTAATTAAATGTGACACTGTCAGGACAAAGTGACAGTGTCTTTGGAAAGGGCCCCCAGACCCCTCTATATTCACCATGCCTGCCTTGTCATCCCTTACACTCCCCCCAGGTTGCCAACACTGCTGATTTCAGTGCTGGCTGTGATGGAGGATCAATAAATTCTGCATACAAAGAATTCTAAACCTACAGTTGATACAAAGGAAGGCAAACCCCTATAACGTATGCTCGCCATGCTTTGAGAAAGTGTAATGTCTCTTTGAAGCATACGTATAGCCAAAACTGGTATTTAGGATAATGGTTATTTATTACTGTACCTTTTCCTTGCTTCCAGAAGAATCGCTGCTTCCGGAGCCGTAGTGGGATCCGCTTTGTAGTTGTTGGCAAATCTAAAAGACATAAATGAAACATTAGAAAAACAAACATAGTACATTTATTTTAATACCTAAGATAAATATTAAGCAAGTGGGGATTTTTTTTATTATCTGGTAAATATCTGGTATATGTGAAATTGCTGCCCTAGTAACTGCTGTGCTGTCCCTACTCTAATACAGAAGTATGGTACATCATAAATAGGCCACACACATTATGGGAAGGTGGGGATTTACGTTAAAGTGACCCTGAAAAAAGAGCGTTAGGCCTTGTTCACATGTTTCCTCCCTATAAAGGGAATTTTAATAATGGGTATTTCTTGTGATTGAAATACTATACTTACCATTTGCCACATCCTCCTCGGTGGATGGCACTGGGTGATCCCTATGAGAATCAGCTAGCATGTTGCTTTCCTGGATCAGATTCCCAATGCTTTTCCCTCCATTGGCGACATTCTTTACTAGCTGATCCTTGCCAGAATCAGCTTTTTTTCTGGCCTCCCGGATGAGATCCTCAAGACTAATGTAGTCTGTACATGGAAAAAAGAGAAAATTGTGATTAAATTCATTCATTTAGTGTAAGTGGAAGAGTTTCATCCCTATAAAGGGAATTTTAATAATGTGTATTTCTTGTGTTTGAAATACTATACTTACCATTTGCCATATCCTCCTGGGTGGATGGCACTGGTAGATCCTTATGAGAATCAGCTAGCATGTTGCTTTCCTGGATCAGATTCCAAATGCTTTTCTCTCCATTGGCGACATTCTTTACTAGCTGATCCTTGCCAGAATCAGCTTTTTTTCTGGCCTCCCGGATGAGATCCTCAAGACTAATGTAGTCTGTACATGGAAAAAATAGAAAATTGTGATTAAATTCATTCATTTAGAGTAAGTGGAAGAGTTTCATCCCTATAAAGGGAATTTCAATAATGTGTATTTCTTGTGTTTGAAATACTATACAGTACTTACCATTTGACACATCCTCCTCGATGGATGGCACTGAGTGATCCTTATCAGAATCAGCTACCGTGGCGCTTTCCTGGATCAGATACCCAATGCTTTTCCTGCCGTATTCATAATCCTTACCATTTCTTGGTGTCTCCACTACACCTGCTGGTTTAGTTTGTTCACTCATGTCTCCAACTATAACAGAAAATACACAGCGTTAGTACAGCCAAGAATTATCAATTTTACTTACAAACCTAGAAACAATTATAAAAATAAATACATTTGGACAAATTAAACTAAACTCCCTTATTGGTCAGTGGTTCTGTCTGTCACAATAAGGGACCAATAGGAAGGATTGGCAAAAAAGGAAGGGTGGGCCAGAGTTTAACCGCTTGACGACCATGTCACAAGGATATACGTTGGCAGAATGGCACGGCTGCACAAAGTGATGTATATATACGTCACTTTGAATTTTGCAATGCGCGCACGCCCCTGCCGTGAGCTCCGTGACCGTGCCCACGGGACCCGCGCACTTGATGTCCACCGGTGTCCCGCGATCGGGTCACAGAGCTACAGAACGGGGAGAGGCCAGTGTAAACAAGGCATTTCCCTGTTCTGCCTAGTGACACAACACTGATCATCTGCTCCCTCTCATCGGGAGGAGCGGTCAGTGATATGTCACAGTAAGCCAAGCCCCCCAACAGTTAAAATCACACTCTAGGACAGTGTTTTTCAACTCCAGTCCTTACGGCACACCAACAGGTCATGTTTTCAGGCTTTCCATTATTTTGCACAGGTGATTTGATCCGTTTCACTGCCTTAGTAATCATCACAGCCATTTCATCTGAGGGAAATCCTGAAAACATGACCTGTTGGTGTGCCTTGAGGACTGGAGTTGAAAAACACTGCTCTAGGACACACTTAACCCCTTTCTAGCCCCCTAGTGTTTAACCCCTTTACTGCCAATCACATTTATACAGTAATCAGTGCATGGTCCCAAAATAGCATGAAAAGTGTCTGATGTGTCTGCCATAATGTCGCACTCACGATAATGCAACACGCTGAAACTGCAGAATAAAAATACTGCATGTATTCACAATTACAAAACTGGGCTCTATTTCTCAATGTTTTCAACCAGGAGGTTCCTACAGATATCATCAGCCAGGTTTTACACACTTTTCCAACTGAATAAAAAGAGTCCAGGGAGTCTATCATATGGATCTCACTTCATATCACCTCTAAGCTAAAGGATGGATTCCAATTTGATTGCAATAATATTGTACTAATCTAAAAAAAAATGACTTACTTGGTCTTGCCGTTGATGGCTGCAATGAAGCAGCCAGAATAAAAAAGGCGCTAATCAAATATTTGTAAAGGCTTTTCATTGTAAATGAATCGCAAAAGATCAGTAATTCACAGAGCAACTGCACAGCACGTCTGCACACAACAACTGATAATACTGTTCTGGTGAAAACATCTGCTGCACCCCAATATAAGGGCTTCTGACACTTTGACATCACAGTTACCAACAAGTATGTAATAGAAGGGCTGTTAGTATTGTTATGTATGGATTGCTAAGATTGTTGTGCATGGATTGTATTGAAGGCTCTTATATTACATACTTGTTGGTAGAGATTTTTCCTTGCAGCCTGCAGTTTCCAACTGACACAGATTTGGGCTTCTATTGCCATGGTTACCAAAGTTTCTTAGACACAGTGATGGGCAGTGGGGAAGGGGCTGGAGTATCTCGGCTCTAATTACAGAGCCCGGAGGAGAGCACAGCCACACCATTACTAATCATTTATAATAGAGTACTATGAGGGGGAAAATTTGATAGAAGCAATAGGATGGGGCAGGTTTAATGGTGGCAGTTTTAATGGGGCAGTTTTTATGGTGCAGTTTTGATGGGGGCAGTTTTGATGGGGTAGTTTTTGATGGGGCAGTTTTTGACTGGGCAGGTTTAATGGTGCCAGTTTTGATGGGGGAGTTTGTATGGTTCAGTTTTAATGGGGGCATTTGCAGTGCAGTCCCATTAAACTCAATGGGTGAGTGCTGCCTGTCAATCTCTGTACCCCAAGTTTAAAAGGCTTTTTTTTAGCTTCGCAATATCTGTGCAGCCCTGTACAGCTCTATTGGCACAGTCAGGGTGGGTGGCCAGGGTAGTAAAACCGTGGCCCATTTTTACTGTCCCCAGCCACCCATCTGAAAGAGCACCAATACACTTGTCGGAGTTGGAGGACATACAACGGTCAGCTTTTATTGATATGGTTTAAGCCTTTTTCCCATAAAAATATTCCTGTTGCTATAATTATGGGCACGGCCGATCTAAAATTAGACCAAATAAAAGCAGGTTTAAAATTAGACAATCCGTCTACATGTCAGCAAAAGCAACACCATTAGGGACGAGCTGAGCAGCGACACTTGCAGGACAACAATCTGTATGCCAACATGCCAGGGGCATCCTTGCTCATAGCTATACTACTGACTTTAGATGAGCGCAGAAGGAGGAGGGCACGGGAGAGGATCTTTGTCAGGTATATCTGTGGGGTGAGCCCAATAGTAATAGGCCCCCCTTTTGGCTGGAATTAGGGTGCAATTGGAGAGATACTCTGTGTTAATAGGAGGGTAGATGTTGGTTCCTCAGCTTCCACTAATTTCAGTGAAATTGATTAAAGGTGGATTAATTAGGTCAGGAGCCTGTGCAGGCCAGCAGGCCCAAAGATTGCTAAAGTAAAATGATCCTATGCTGCTATAAGGATGCCAGTTGTGACCGATGCACCCTAAACCATATAAAACAAAGAAAAAAATGTGTCTCTAGAGTCTAATAGGTAGGAATCCCTACTAGTGTGGTTACTCGTGTAATCAACCACACTAGTAGGGATTCCTACCTATTAGACTCTAGAGACACATTTTTTTCTTTGTTTTATATGGTTTAGGGTGCATCGGTCACAACTGGCATCCTTATAGCAGCATAGGATCATTTTACTTTAGCAATCTTTGGGCCTGCTGGCCTGCACAGGCTCCTGACCTAATTAATCCACCTTTACTCAATTTCACTGAAATTAGCGGAAGCTGAGGAACCAACATCTACCCTCCTATTAACACAGGGTATCTCTCCAATTGCACCCTAATTCCAGCCAAAAGGGGGGCCTATTACCATTGGGCTCACCCCACGGATATACCCGACAAAGGTATTCATTTAGCAGCGCCATTTCCCTTTCTACTATTCATATTTATATTAGCTCCCCACATAGGGATCCTACTAGGAGGCAACAGCTACTTTATTCAGCATAGCGCGGACCCCCCTGTTCTTGCACGGGAGAGGATCTGCCGACCACCACTGGGCAAGGTACTGGCAACACTCCATTTCCTTGCCAGTGTCTCTTTTCACCCCAATGGGTAAATATATATTTTATATACATTTTCTTCTGTTTAGTATATATTTTATAATAATTAATATAATAAATATATATTTTTATTTTTTTAACTAATATAAATTTACTAATTTTAATATTATTATAATTATCTTATTTAATATTATATATATATATAGATATATATATATATATACACACTGACACGACACAAACCTCCAAACAGCAAAAGACAACGGAATAAAAGCACCTTGCTTCAGGAAGGGAAAAAAATTGATTGTACTTTTGCAATGGAAGGGCATTTCTCTCGGTCTATTTAAGCACTGTGCATAGCTCACTAAGTCTAAGTAGTTCCTATCTAACTGATTGCGCCGTGCCGAGTTCTGAGCGTGCTCAGAGAGGTGCTGACCATAGTCTGCCTCATGTGCACATGCCCAGTCTGGCCGGCCCTTCATTTGCATGGGGTCACGGCTCATTTCAATGGAACACGCCCACGTCCTTCCCACTTTGAATTACACCGCCTTACGCCTCGGAATTTACATTGCACTGGTGCAAATTTGGCCGAAAATACTACGAGGATACAGTACTTGCGCCTCGAAATTAAGCCGGTCTAACTTAAAGGAGTTGCACTACGCCGGTCCAAAAATGCGCCGATGTACGTGAATCTGGCCCTACATGTCCACTACCCAGTGGTCAGGTTGACATAAAATGTGAACCAATAACGGATCCATTGTCAGGATCAATATGTTATAAAACTGTGTTACCCATCCCCACATGCCAAGGTCCTAGGTTTAGTCCTGGACTCTGAACTCTCCTTTAAGCCCCACGTCCAATCACTGTTCAAATCTTGCCGCCTCTACCTCTGCAACATCTTCAAAATACACCCCATTCTAACCAATGCCACAATAACGCTATTAATTCACTCCCTGGTCATCTCTCGCCTCGATTACTGCACCTCCCTCATTGCTTACCTCTACATAGACTATCTGCCTGTTTAGTCCATCATGAATGTTGCTGCCAGACTCATTCACCTTACCAACCACTCTGTCTCTGCTACCCTTCTCTGTCAATCCCTCCACTGGCTTCCGCTCACCCAACAAATTAAATTCAAAATACTAACAACTACCTACAAAGCCATCCACAACTCTGCCCCCAGCTACTTCTCTCCATTCTTCTCAAGACCTCCTTCTCTCTAGCCCTCTCATCGCCTCCTCCCATGCTCGTTTCCAGGACTTTTCCAGAGCCTCTCCAAGCCTATGGAACTCCTTACCCTAATCTGTCCATCTATCTCCTTCTCTATTGGCTTTTAGACGATCCTTGAAAACCCTCCTCTTCAGAGAAGCCTATCCTACCCACACCTAACAACTGTATTTTCATTTTGTCAATCTGATCACCCCCTCACAGCTACTACCCTTTGTCCCTGACCCTTCCTTCTAGATTCTAAGCTCTAATGCCGCGTACACACGATCACTTTATGTGATGAAAAAAAACGACATTTTCTGTGAAGTAAAAAACGACGTTTTTGAAACTTCAATTTTCAAAGACGATGTTGCCTACACACCATGGTTTTTTTCACAATGCTCTAGCAAAGCGAGGTTACGTTCACCACTCTTTTCCATTGAAGCTCTCTTCATAACTAGCTTCTGGGTAGTTTTAAACGACGTTTTTTGCTACACGCGGTGACTTTTTGTGAAACAAAAAACGACGTTTGGAAAAAACGACACAAAAAATTGAAGCATGCTTCAATTTTTTTTTGTCGTTTTTTACAAGACATAAAACAACGTTTTCCCCTACACACGGTCAATGAAATTGAGGTTTTTTAAAACGTCATTTTTTTTTCATCACATAAAGTGATGGTCCACCTGTCAGTTTTTTCGGCGGCCCTGAACGGGCGCTCCATACAGGTCTATGGAGTGTTGGATGTCAGTGGTGACCATGTCCGCTGATATTTGATCCGCTAAAATCAGACGTACGGTGATACGTCGCGATTCGTCCTGGTGGATCGGGTGAGATCTGATGAAAACGGACATGCTATCCGCTATACCTTAGTCGCTGTGGAATTCTCTATTGATTTTACCTCCCTGTCTTTCCATTGTTTTTGTCCTGTGGATTTATAAGTGAGTACCCAATTGCCTATGACTATACCACAACCTTATACCTCAGTATTATCTACTTTATTTGTACTGTGCATTATAATGTGATTACTATGTGACTATGTCTATATTCTAGAAAGAAGATTTAAAGTCACCCAAATAAATCTCCCCTGATAAAGTAATACACATAGGGCCAGATTCAGGTAGATGGGCGAATCTTTAATCTGGAGTAACGTTTCTCATTTACGTTACTCCGCCGTAACTTTAGGAGCAAGTACTGTTATTCACAAAGCACTTGCTCAGTAAAGTTGCGGCGGCGTAGCGAAAATAAGCTGGCGGAATTCAAATTGGGCGGGTAGGGGGCGTGTATTATTATAACTAGGCGCGATCCCGTGGCGAACATACTGCGCATGCGTCGACTGTCAGTGCGCATGCTCCAAATTCTGTCAGTGAACGTCAATGACGTCAATCCCCATTCACGGACGTTTTACGCAAACGACTCGAAAAAAAGAAATTCCGACGCGATGACGACGGCCATACTTAACATAGGATACTCCACTAGGGGGCTGGTTTTTCTTTGCGCATCTCTTACGGAAACATCGGAAAGTCACTGCGTCTGGCCCAAATACGATCGTGAATTGCCGATTCTCGCTGATTAGAATATTCTCGGTGTTAATCAGCGGGAACGCCCCGAGCGCCATTTTTAAAACTGCAGTTCCGATACGACAGCGTAATACAATTACGCCGCTCGTATAGGAACTCCAACCCGGCGTTTCTTGTTTTCTGCTTACTGAAAACAGAACCGCCGGCTCAAAGTGAGAGTTAGGCTGGAGTATCAGAGTATGGGCTATGCGCAAGAAACCCCTATGCGCAAGAAACCCCTTGCCTTTTGTTGGGTTTGACCTAATATTTGATGGATTATTTTTTCTTATGTACAGTATGTATTGTGTGCTGTACATTACTTTGCATAATAGGTTATGTTTACACTTGTTATGCTTTGTATATATAATAAAAGTGGCATATATTGCCTTTTACTATAACTACTACTACCAAAAATGTCCAAGGAGGCTGCCCCTATCCTTGCACCTCGGTCCATTTTTCATATATTATTTAGGATGTTGGCAGCATAAAATACTATTATATCCCAATTATTTTTGTTCTGATACAGTAATTTAATCTTACAGATTACAGGGTACTGTATGTGTTATTTTTTTTTGTGTACTTTTAGAATTTGCCACCGGGCTCTGCCCCCATACGTTGTGACGCTCGTAGGGAACGGAGCCCGGCACACAAAGCTTTGGGTGGAGCCCACAGACACAGCAGGGGGACATCGCAGGATCCTGGTGACAAGGTATGTAAACTGTACCAGAATCCTGAGATTCAATCCCGAGTGTGGTTCGGGGTTACTGCTAATGGTACTGAAATTTAACCCTGAGCCACACTCGGGATTACCGCCAGGAAGTAGAAACTGGCTAAAAGCTTGCTGCATTTGTTTCCATGTTCACTGAGTGTTCTAAAGAAGCAGTCTCTGGGTTGATTTACTAAAGGCAAATAGACAATGCACTTTGAATGTGCAGTTGCACTCATTTACCCTAAAAAAGCTTACTTACTGTGGTGAAGCTTTATTTTGTAAAAAATACCCAATAATGTGCAAGGAAAAAAAACAAAAAAACAGCATTTTTGTTGCACATGATTGGATGATGGAAATCAGCAGAGTTTAACTGCATTTGCTAAGCTCTAGGGAAAATTAGTGC
The DNA here is from genome assembly GCA_029574335.1 of Rana kukunoris. Lineage (NCBI taxonomy): Eukaryota > Metazoa > Chordata > Amphibia > Anura > Ranidae > Rana > Rana kukunoris. The sequence continues at coordinate 63,819,731 of CM056053.1, read as the reverse complement.
AACTGGACTTGCAAAGTGCAGTCTATTTGCCTTTAGTAAATCAACCCCTTGTGCTTTGTGTAAAGACACAGGTCCATCCAGTTTATTGTGTGTGTGTGTGTGTGTGTGTATATATATATATATATATATATATATATATATATATATATATATATATATATATATAAAAAACAAAAGTATTGGGACACCTTCCTTTACACGCACATGAACTTTAATGGCATCCCAGACTTTAGTCGGTAACAGCTTCAACTCTTCAGGAAAGGCTGTCCACAAGGTTTAGGAGTGCGTCTATGGCCATTCTTCCAGAAGCACATTTGTGAGGTCAGGCACTGATGTTGGACGAGAAGGCCTTGCTTGCAGTCTCTGCTCTAATTCAATCCCAAAGGTGTTCTATCATGTGTTGAGGTCAGGTCAAGTTCCTCCACCCCAAACGTGCTCATTCATGTCCTTGCTTTGAATATTTTCAGGTGTGTTTTACTTACAATATGTTTTTCATATTCCATTTTAGAAGCTCTGTTTGCTCTCGTAAATCTCTTGTATTCCTTGTAGCTCTAAAATGCAAATGATGAACCTTTCATCTTATATTTTTTAAAGGATGCTTTTTTCACCTTAGAATGTATCCGCATTGTTGAATGCTGTTATTTAGTAATCCTATTTAGTAACACATAGTAAGGAACGAAGCTTACTGAAGTTAGACTTTTTTAAATTTAGAGTTCTTGTCATACCAACATGTCTCTCCTTCCCCTAATTTACAACAAACATAATTACCCTATGGTCATTGTTACCAAGCTGTCCCAAATTTCCACATCTATAATCAGCTCTGTGCGGTTTGAAATGGTTAGATCCAACAGAGCAGTATTTCTAGTTGTGACTTTTTACCATTTCACCCAATAATTTGTCCTGCAATAAGTTCAAGAAATGACAAGTCCAGTTCCATTAGCCCAATGGATATCAGGTTAATTGAAGTATTTTATAATATCATTGCCCTGTTTCCCAGCCATTTCAACATGTTAACTGAATCTCCTCCTCATCCTTTGTTAGGCGACCTGTAGCATACACCCAGTATACATTTTCAATTTTTCATCCATATGTAGCTCCAGCCAAAAAGATTACCCTTGTTACTGATGCCATCGTTCACACTCGCTTTTGACATACAGGCATAGTAGGGTTGCCACCTCATCCCTTTAAACCCAAACACATATGAATTACACAGGTTCTGAGGCCAATTTAATGCAGACAAGGCGCCGAGTTTAATTACCTCCATAATCAGCCATAGAGCATGTGTAAATAATATGTGTTCGGTTTTAAAGGGATGAGGTGGCAACCCTAAGGCAAAGATCCCATCCTCTTCTAATTGAGTCCCCTTCCACCAGTTTTGGTATATCCTTGCCTATATACCTCCACCCATGTATACTGGATCAGTTATTCCCCTGAGAGCTAGAGAGGGCATTCTACCTTAGTAATGCTATCCCTGAATATCATGAAACTGGGCATAACAACTCAGGACTATCCTCTCTAGCACTTTTCACTCTACCCTGTCTTCTAAGTGCAACCCAGCTACTTACCCCCGGCTCATGCACAGCTAGTTTTCTCTACCCTCCTCTATACTGGCCACAGATAGCACCTGATGGGTAAGGTCCAAACTCCTATCCAAGTTGGTAATGCTTCATAGTGTTGCCAATTGACACATGGAGGCCTCCTGTGTTTGAAAGTCCATTCAAGGTAATGGATTTCTGCAAAAAAGGAACATTTGGTGATTTAAAAAAAAAGGGGGAGATATATATATATATATATATATATATATATATATTAAAACCCAGAAGACACACTTCAGGGTATCCCACATCACAGACGATGGCATGGGGTTGTTGGTGCTATCAACTAGGAAGGCAGTGATCAGCATGATTATAGTGATATGTTGGGCGTCGAGGTGAGATGGGGTATAGATGTGTTGGGTAGAAGAATTGAGAAAATCACCGGAGAATGATTTGATCATATTTTAGGCCCAATTTTAGGCTCTGTGGTTCCAAATGGGAAGTGAGGTAAGGGGGTAGATAGATCAATGTACAGATGCAATAACACACAAAAACAAAGACTCCATTTTGTAAACAAATCCAGCTTTAATAACATTGTATGGAACTTGCAAACAGTTTACAGTCACTAAGTGTAATCCAAAGTCACTGTACTTTTTTGGCAAACTTAGAACAAGATTAAACAAAAGCAGTGACAACCTTTGTTTCATCATAGGGTTAGGAATGAAGAATTCAAAGTACAAGGCCTTTAACTGCAAATTGGAAAAAAAATGAATCTACACAGCACGGGTGATGCGAGTGTTTAGTGCAAGAACAAACTATGACAAGAGAAAATCACTGAAATAGCTATAAAGAAAAGGGAATGTGGTGTCTACAGAGGTAGAGTGCACTGCAAAAGGCTTTATTGATATACATCAATACAGAATGGGAAAAAACAACTTCAAACATTTTGCCCAAATGTATTCTAGCCTGTATGTTCATTCTTATAATAAATAACCTATGGAATCTCCAAATTTAGGCCTTTTACAGTAAGTGCTATATACGTAGTTATGTCAATAATTTATAACCTAATACTAATATTATGACTGCATTTTTTTCAATACAGAACTTTTACAAGTATCAAAAGATCATTTTAAAAGTTGAATAAAATACTAAACATACTGTTCTACCTGAACAAATCAGGGATTATAACTGAAACTATCTTCTATTTAAAATGAAATATTCCTGCTTTCTTACCACTTATTGTAAGTATAGAGCTGGAGAACTAAAGGTCAAGCTGTCTTCTCACATTGTTGCTATAGGACAGTGGTTCTCAACCTTCTAGTGCCCGTGACCCCTTGATAAAATTTCCCAAGTTGTGGGGACCCCTAACAGTAAAATTATTTCGTAGCATGGGTTGTCGGCACGCAAGGCAAGACAAGTAATTTGTGTCCCTAACCATTGGACATTCAGTGCTCCCTGAGTCCCTTCCACTCATACAGTATTAAATCCCATTATGCTACATTTTAGGATGTACCACTTTTTCTCTTTGTTCTCCTTTCTTTCCCTTTTATCTCTCTATCCTAATTATTTTTTTAAACCCATCACTCTCTCTATCCGTCTTTCTTGTTGTTTAATGGCAACTATAATCACAGGTAGTGTTACTCACTGTGTCTCCGACTTTGTGGTGTCTCGCAGCAGTCACACCTATGTCGAAATCCGGTGATAGGGTCTCCTCCAGCCCCTCCCACTTCATTTTTTACCAGTCAGCTGACCTCCGGTTTCTGCCCCCCAGCCATGCTGTGAACTGAGTGGGTGGTTGTGAAGAGCCCAGGATTTGGTAACCCCTGGCAAATCGTCATTTGACCCCCAGGTTGAGAACCACTGCTATAGAAGACATCCAGTAACCAGAACCTCTGCTACTGCAGGCTGTAGACTGACAAGCAGAGAAGGGAGTACCATCTTCCCTATTTACAGGAACAATGTTCAGAGGGCAACCAAATGATGGGAGTTTGGAAGAGTGGTCATGAAAGAAGGACAGAATGGGAATCCTACTCTTTCCTACTTCTCTACAAAACCCCTTTAAAGTTTTGCTCCTTATTAATTTACAAATGACTTAGTATTTTAACAGAAAAGATCAATGTTATATATAAATCAGTAGGTCTAAGTTTTGCAAGAGGAACAAAAACTCTTTAAAGCAGTAGTAAAGGCCATTAAAATATATATATATATATATATATATATATATATATATATATATTTCTCCTACAAGTTTATAGCATAATGTGCTAGTATGCATAGCATACTAGCACATTATGAGAGACTTGTCTTACAACAAAGCCCTCTGGTGGCACGCGGTCACCGCTGACAGGGCCTTCATCTTCACCCGGTCTTCCTTCGGGGATCGCGTGGTCCAGCCCCTTGAATGCCTGAGCCGCGATGACATCACTCCTGCACATGGAAGCCACAATCGTGTCACAGAACTCTGAAGAGACGGCATACTGAGTATGCCGTCCCATCAGTGCGCATGAGACGGTGACGTCACCAGCTGCAGAAATAGTGAATATCTCCTAAATAGTGCACGTTTATTCCTTGTGCCTCCAAGTAAGCTTTATTATAAGCCTACCTTTAAGGTAAAAGTCACCAAGCGGTGTTTACTACCTTTTTAAAACCAATATTAGTCTTCATCTTTTATAGCATATAAAACAATGAAAGATGATCGCTGACTGGATGAGTTCATACACTTGCATCACTAAAGGCATTAGAATACAAAAGTGGGTAGATTTTAATGTTATCTTATTGTGAAACCACATTTTAAACATGAGCTGACATATATTAATATACAACACCCTAAAGAGGATCTGTCAGTTTTGAATATAATTCATCTATCAGTTTAAATCTTATACATTTTTTTTTTTCATATCAAATATTAGAGCAGTGGTTCTCAAGCTTCTAGTGCCGTGACCCCTTGATAAAATTTCCCGAATTGTGGGGACCCCTAACAGTAAAATTATTTTCGTAGCGTGGGTTGTCAGCACCCAAGGCAAGACAAGTAATTTGTGCCCTTAACCCGTGGACATTTAGCTCTTCCTGAGTCCTTTTAATGGCAACTATAATTACAGGTAGTGTTGCTGTCTCCAGCTTCAGTGTCCCCGACTTTGTGGTGTCTCGTAGCAGTGACACCGTTGCCGAAATCAGGAGATAGGGTCTTCTCCAGCCCCTCCCACTTCAAATTCCTCACCAGTCAGCTGACCTCTAGTCTCTGCCCCCCAGCCATGCCGTATACTGAATGGGCGCCTGCGAAGAGGCTGAGTGGGTGGCCGCGGGCTCCGGGAACAGCGCTGCTGGGCGGCCACAGGCTCCAAAGACTGCCCTGCTGGACGGCCGCAAAAAGGCTGGGAGAGTGGTGTGGGCTTCAGGAACAGCCCAGGATGCGGTGACCCCTGGCAAATCTTTATTCGACCCCCAGGTTGAGAACCACTGTATTAGAGGCTCGAGAAAGTCTGTCCTATTTAGAACATACTTCACACACATCTACCTTTCTACATTAGCACTATGTATTCACCATAGCCACTTTCTCCTTACTACAGACTTTAAAGGTAACATGTAGCCTTATCAATTTGTATTTTATATATATTGGTAAAAGAGATCAGTCTAATGTAAATAGTCTTAATATGGAGTGTATTTTAAAAGCAATTGCTTCTGTGTATCGTTTGTAATGTTTTATTACATTTGTAGGCCTTATGCTGCGTACACACGATCATTTTTCAGCATGAAAAAAACAACGTTTTTTGGCATGTAGAAAAAAAACATCGTTTTTTCCAACTTCATCATTAAAACAACGTTGCCCACACACGATCGTTTTAAAAAAATGCTCTAGCAAAGTGCGGTAACGTACAACACGTACGACGGTACTATAAAAGGGGAAGTTCCATGCGGGTGACACCACCCTTTGGGCTGCTTTAGCTGATTTTGCGTTAGTAAAAGACGATTCACGCTTTTCTGTTTGTTACAGCGTGATGAATGTGCTATCTCCATTACGAACGCTAGTTTTACCAGAACGAGCGCTCCCATCTCATAACTTGCTTCTGAGCATGCGCGGGTTTTTCGCGTCGTTTTAGCCCACACACAATCATTTTTTACAACCCGAATTGTTTAAAACGTCGATAAAAAAAATGCAGCATGTTCGAAAAAAAATTTTTTTACGTTTACGTTTTAAATGACATTTTTTTTAAACGCCGTTTTTTTCATGCAGAAAAATAATCGTGTGTACGCGGCATTACTTATTGGTGCTTTATAATGGTTGTGTTTACTACTCCTTCTCACAATGTGGACTCCTATTGTGGTTGATATTGAATCTCAGTAGTTGTTAAGCAAGCAGTAGGATAATGGTAACCACTAACATACTTATCCTCTGGTGGCTGAGCTCTAGATTTAATACAAGAACAAAAAATTAAAAACAAGCTCGTAAAAATAAGAACTTCACACTAAAAGGTGTCTTAACCTTTTGCTGCCGACATAATGGAGGTAGGCCTTTCAATATGCTACAAATATGTGCACCAGTGTTTGTGCTGGAAGTGCACCCCTACCACAGAGAGAAAGCAGTCAGCTCCTGATCTTGTATGAAGGATCGTGAGCCTGGAGGACCAGCTCCCAATCACATGACGGCCTATGATTGGGTATCACAGTGATCATGTTATAAAACCCCACCCATATACTCTGTTTTTGAACAGCGTTTATCAGCATTTGTTCAGTAAAAACTCCTTATAATGCAAAGATGCCTAAAAACGCCAAATGCGGCTAAACGCTTGTTACAGCGTCTAGCAGCTTTTTTTGGCATTTTTCATTTTTACAGCTCAACAGTCTCTGCTCATGGTCGCACAGGCTGACGTTTTTTTCTACTGCCCCTAAATGCTTATGCCTTCCAACACCTCTGAAAGCTTATGTGTGCATGGAAACATAGGCTAACATGCAGGGGCATTTAGAGGCAGTTAAAAAAAAACAAAAAAACATCAGACGCCCTAACAGCAGCTGTAAAAACGTCCTGTGTGCATGAGCCTTTAAGATAAAAGTCTGTGTAAATGTATTAACCACTTAAGGACCGCCTACTGCACATTTACGTCGGCAGAATGGCACGGCTGGGCACATCAACGTATATATACGTTGATTTTAGTACCCAGCCGTGGGTCGCGGGCGCGCACCCACGACCCGGTCCGAAGCTCCGGGACCGGGACCGCGGGATTCGCGGACCCGATCGCCGCTGGAGTGCGGCGATCCGTCCCTGGAGCGGAAGAACGGGGAGAGCCGTGTGTACACACGGCTTCCCCGTGCTTCTCTGTGGCCGCAGCATCGATCGCGTCATCCCTGTAATAGGGGGACGCGATCGATGACGTCACACCTACAGCCACACCCCCCTACAGTTGTAAACAAACACACTAGGTCTCACATCCCCTACAGCGCCACCTGTGGTTAACTCCCAAACTGCAGCTGTCATTTCCACAGTAAACAATGCAATTTAAATGCATTTTTTGCTGTGAAAATGACAATTGTCCCAAAAATGTGTCAAAATTGTCCGAAGTGTCCGCCATATTGTCGCAGTCACGAAAAAAATCGCTGATCGCCGCTATTAGTAGTAAAAAAAAAAAAATTTATAAAAATGCAATAAAACTATCCCTTATTTTGTAAACGCTATAAATTTTGCGAAAACCGACCGATAAACGCTTATTGCGATTTTTTTTACCAAAAATACATAGAAGAATACGTATCGGCCTAAACTGAGGAAAAAATTTTTTTTTTTATATATTTTTGGGGGATATTTATTATAGCAAAAAGTAAAAAATATTGCATTTTTTTTTTAAATTGTCGCTCTATTTTTGTTAATAGCGCAAAAAATAAAAACCGCAGAGGTGATCAAATACCACCAAAAGAAAGCTCTATTTGTGGGAAAAAAAGGACGCCAATTTTGTTTGGGAGCCACGTCGCACGACCGCGTAATTGTCAGTTAAAACTAAGCAGTGCCGAATCGCAAAAAGGGGCAAGGTCCTTTACCTACATTTTGGTCCGGGTCTTAAGTGGTTAATAAAGATATAATATCTAGCTTAAGGCCTTGATCTAGATTAGTGCCAGGGTCAAAGATCAGGTTTGGTATGTTTTAGTTAAGAGTGAAAAAATACTTGTGTTTTGAGCAGGAAAAAAAATGCACACTATGTTTTTTGGGTTTTTACTTTTACATCAAATGACATACGCACGTGTGTTTTTTTTGGTGGTGGGCCACACCAGCTTATAGAGAGGGGGAATATACTTACCCTTCTATTAGTCTGTGCCTTTTAACGTTGCAACATCGCTGCATGCTGTGGGATGTTAAGACCCTTTTCACACTGGGGCCGCTGCTGCGTTAGCGCTAAAGTGCCGTTCGTTTTAGCAGTGCTTTAGCACTGTTTAAGTTGCGGTTTTTAGCCACTAGTGGGGTGCTTTCCACCATCATCAGAGCGGTGGAAAGTCATTTAGAACAGCTTACTGAACACCTTACTGAGGAGGAACAGCAAGTGAGAAATTCAGACAAAGAAAACACATTTAGAAGGGAAATTGAAGGAAAAGGTAAGTGAATCAACAATGCACTAGCTTAAAGTAATCTATTTAGAAAATAAAAAACAAACCTTTACAACCCCTTTAACCCTCAGCAGCAATCATTAGCTTTGAAAATTCCCATATAATGTATGCTACAAAAGATGTAGCCAACTCATTGATTCAAACTAATCGATGAATAAAATCGAATAAAATGACAGATCCTCAAAGCACATTTTTGTTTTTTTCTATGTGATGCAACTGAATTATAATAAAGTGAAAAACAAGAAGTGGCTAATACATCTGTGAACTGTTCCCTAATGATGTGCACATTACACACACAAAAACATGCTTTAATTACAATCTATATAACAATATTCTTGAAACTTCCTCCCACCAAACCACTGGCTTCAAAAGCGAACAGTTACATTCATCTTTTTTTTTTATCTAAATATCTTACAAAAAGACCTCACTAGCTACAATCCATTAAGTATAAAACAAAAATATTTTGCTTATAAATATCATCTCAATGTCAATTTTGGAAGCACGTACACAATAGAGATACTCCACTGTATAGGTGAGAGTGGGGTTGGGTAGTGGATGAGGGTGACGCCTTCATTCCTCTTCATCTGCTTCTATGGAGTTGGTTATCTACATTACAATCTAACTGTATGATCTCTTCCTGATTAACCTACAACTGTGTAGTGTGAGGGACTACCCTAAAATTACAATTGTACTAGACTAAAAACTAGAAAAGGTGTCCCATAAAAAAAAAAAAAAAAACTGGTTTAACCCCTATTTACGTTACATACCCGCCCCACTGATCTTCATTCTATGGCGCCCACAGAACACCCTTCCGGAAGTGTCAAGTTCTTTCTTGGTCTTTCACCAAATATTGTGGCTCCTCTCACCAGCCTTTACTTTACCATGGACAGTAATAATGTAAAGGCCAGTGGATCAAACCAGAATTCTAAATGGGGGACCAGGAATTCAACATTTTGGGCAGAACAGGTTTATAAGAAAAAGCACTTTTTTTGGTTTTTAATTTTGTGGCAGGTTTGCTTTAAAGGGGTTGTAAAGGTTCATCTTTTATTCTCTAAATTGGTTCCTTTAAGCTTGTGCATTGTTGGTTCACTTACCTTTTCCTTCCATTTCCCTTCTAAATGTTTTTTTTCTTTGTTTGAGTTTCTCACTTCCTGTTTCTCCTCAGTAAGCTTGCCCCCATCGTCCGAGAGGTGAAAAGTCATTTAGAACAGCTTACTGAACACCTTACTGAGAAGGAACATGAAGTGAGAAATTCAGACAAAGAAAAAAACATTTAGAAGGGAAATGGAAGATAAAGGTAAGTGAACCAACAATGCATTGGTTTAAAGTAACCTATTTAGAATAAAAAACGAACCTTTACAACCCCTTTAAGTTTCTATTCAATAAATCTTTTAGGTAGGTTCTCCCAATACATAACTGTTGGTATATCTAAAGGAGAATGTGAAATATTTGTCCTTAAAAATCAACTTTCATTACTGAGGGACTATCCTTTAAAATCCCTCTGTTTCTGCATTTTATTAATCCAACATTTCCAACTAATACTTTCTAGGGTTTTAAAAGTAATATATATAGAAAACTACATTTAAAATGCAAAAAAAAATGTAATAATTAGTTTCCGACATATTAAATATTACAGAACACACTGTAATGTGCCCCATAGAAAATAAATGAATATGTTGGCATCTATGGTGTAATAAATACATTGGAAACTATTTTAAGATCAGCTTCATACTTATGTGTTTACAATGTGCCTGTGCACAGGTGTGTTGGGAATGCTTATTTCTATTGGTAATTTCTCATTTTTAAATTATTGCTATTGGACCCCCACTGCACAACCACACAGTAAATTCATCTAACCCTCCACTGTACTACCAACAAAAATAAAAACGAATGCACTTTGCTGCAGTGCTTTAGAAAAAAAAAAGGCAGGAGTGTTTCTTTTGGTATGTAGAAGCTTGTTGAGAACCCTATAGAAGTGAATAGACATAAAATATCACAACGGGGTTGATTTACTAAAGGCAACAAGACTGCGCAGTTGCACTAATGTACCCCAGAATGTAGTAAAAAATATGTTTTTCTTGTCCTTGAACCAGATTGAGTATTCTTTACAAAGTGAAGCTTCACCACATTACCTTTACTAAGGCAAATGTGTGCAATTTCAATTTCAAAGTTCACAGTCTACTTACCTTTAGTAAATCAACCCCAATGTGTAACAATTAATGCACATTGATGTAAATGGGTTCCCGGTTCTTTCTTTAAACCTGTGTGTACCCATATTTATGTTCACTGCTGCCCATGGACATTAATGAGCAGTCAGGACATTCCAGCCTCAGCTCAAAGCAGCACATCTAATGATTGCTAGCAAATTTAGTACACTTTCATGACCGGAGAATGCATCAGGGCATGCAGGTGTCACTTATCTCAAGGAGAAAATAGTGATCGGGACATTAACCTGCCCTATTAATCGGTCCTTCAGCTTCTGGGTGAAGCTGTAGACATGAGATTATTGCTGGCTCTAGAAACTGTCACCCAATGGATAGGAGTAGTTACGGCACAGCCATAGGGGATGGAGGAAACGGAGACTGTGAAAGATCATCTTTTGACAACAGAAAGCAAATTCAGGCAATCACTGGTTCTGATTTACTAAAGGCAAAACAATTGTGCACTTTGCAAGTACAGTTGCCCTCTGCAAGAGCATTTGCTCCAGAGCTTAATAAAGGGGATGCTGTGCTGACTTCCATCATCCAATTTTTGCAAGCAAAAATACATATTTTTTTCCCTTGCATGTGATTGGGTATTCTTTGCAAAGTGAAGCTCATTTACCAAGCTCTGGAGCAAATGCCCTTGCAGAGAGCACTGTTTGCCTTTAGTAAATCAACCCTAATGAATCACTAATGCTAAAGGATGCAACTCAGTAGCACTGAAGTAAGACTCAATTCTGGAGCCTGTTATGCGTGACCTTCACTATTTTGGTTTCCTTCAACCCCAATTCATATTCAAACTTCCAAGGGATGTTTGAATCAGTTTAGTTGCAGCGAGAAACCTAGTACATTTTCTCTACACTAGGCTTTGTGTGAGAGGCAGCAAGGAGCCTTTGTACCAAGATACAAATATTACATAGGTAGGCTAGAAAGTATCCCAGGCATTTATTTCCTATCTTGTCTGGAATGTATCTTAAAAGAAACATCAGGTTGGCCTAAAAATAAAAATGCCAGGCCTTTGTCTTTAGTAAATTTATAATGCCGGTCTCTCTTTTTTTTTTTTTTAAGTAGAGGTTAAATAATAAAAGCACTGCAAACCAGCAGGTAAAGATATCACACATGTTATATAAATGAATGTGATTTTGTCACCTACACAGGAAAGGATCCCGACTCAGTAGGGCTGATTTACTAAAACTGGAGTGTGCAAAATCTAGTGTAGCTGTGCATGGCAGCCAATCAGCTTCTAACTTCAGCTTGTTCAATTAAAGTGGTTGTATGGCTTTGTTTTTTTTTGTTTTTAAATAACAAACATGTTATACTTACCTCCAATGTGCAGTTAGTTTTGCACAGAGTGGCCCCGATCCTCGTCTTCAGGGGTCCCTCGGCGGCTGTCACAGCTCCTCCCCGCAAGAGTTAACCGCCTTCATGGGAAGCGCTCTTCCAAGGGGGTGAGCTTGCTGGCGAGCTCCCATGATACAGCCGATGGCTATAGCCGCCGACTGTATCATTCGGCCCCGACCCCTGGTGCGCAGTGTCATTGGATGCGATTGACAGCAGCGCGAGCCAATGGCTGCACTGCTATCAATCCATTCAATCTAGCCAATCAATGGCCAGACTCCGTGGAGAAGAGGACACCGGGGGACGCGCACAGCAGGTGAACGGGCCCAGGTAAATAAAACTGTCTGGGGGAGTCGTCATTGCCAGGTGTTTTTTCACCTTAATGCATAAGATGCATTAAGGTGAAAAAACACGAACCTTTACAACCCCTTTAAGCTCTGACAATAAAACCTGGAAGCTGATTGGTTTCTATGCAGAGCTACATCAGATTTTAGTAAATCAACCCCAGTGTCTCTGTTGGGTGGTGCTAATGTGGGAAGTGCACGTGACAGGGTGACAATGCATAGAGCTTAATTGCTGGATCACAAGGTATTATTTTTAAAGACACACATTTTTTTTTTTTTTATTGAAAATTACTGCAATCAGCTCATGCCTTTTGCAAATAGCAAAGGTGCCTTGTTACAAAGGAGCAATTGGTTTTCTTAACAGCTGCGTCTACAGTGCAGCTAACAGAGATGGGATCACTCATCCTCTCTATGCTGTGACTGGATATTTCAACTGATTAGAAATGAAGAGAGCCAAAAAGCAGCTTAAGCCTTGTACACATAGGCCCTAAGTGTATGATGTTACATATTCCTGCAGTTCTTCTTTACGTTTCCCATAAAAGTTTACAGCATTGTATTAGAATCAATGGACATCATGATAAATGGATCAATCGTATTTACTCCTATTTTGTTACTCACAGAACCTTTTGCAGAACATAAGAAATACTGGCATCCATGAAAGGCGATTTATACCATTTTTAAAAGTTTTCATTTTTGTTTCCTGCAATATATATAATATATACACATACAAACAGATTTATGCTGTGTTAAGGTAAACATATACAGTCTGAAAATATTGCTTGAAAAATGGACCAAGTTGCTTTGAAAAGGAATATATCAAACAAAGGCTTTAAAAACAACCATTCCCATTACTTCAATTTATAAAAAAAAAATAGATCAATGGCTGTTGTGTTTGCCACAACCTGGGGGTTGGCTTTGAAATGTCACTGCGCTGAGGTACGAGGGGAGCCGCCTTAGGACAGCGTGGGCTAACTGACTTGTCATTACTACCAGGGTTATCCGACAATATAAGGAGTAACTCTAATGTAATTATAAAGCAACGCATTATTTGAAATTATGATAAAGGATATTGTTTTAAACTATGTAGCTGCTGAAATCACTAAATACAATCAATTATCAAGTTTTTTTTCTTTAGCTTACAATCAGAAAATGGAGTTGATTTACTAAAAAAGTTGAGAATCTCAATCAATAGAAGATTCACTTTAATTTTACAATCATGAAAAAAGCGAATTCCTGATTCATCTTCAAATGATTGGGTCTTCAAAATGAACAATGCTAGAATTCAAGGAGTAAATATTCTCAATTCCTTTAGAAAAGTAACCCAATGGTATCAAGTAGCTAACAGGCTCATAGATTATTGGGTTGGATTACTACTAGGGTTGTCCCGATACCGATACTAGTATCGGGACCGGTACCGAGTATTTGCGGGAGTACTTGTACTCGCGCAAATGCTCCTGATGCTTCTGCCGATACTTTTTTTGTATTTATCAACATGTTCTGTGAAAATTATTTGAGTTTTTTACTACTGCGTGACAAGCAAATAATTTTTTTTTATTCATTTTGACTAATTTTTATTCTTTTATAATGTCTCGAGTTAGAGTTCTTCATAATTCTAAAGAAAATATCCTTAGTCTGTATTTTGGTTTAAAAACTGTCACATGACATTTTAAAAAAGTATCGGTATTCGTTATCGGCGAATACATGAAAAAAAGTATCGGTACTTGTACTCGGTCCTAAAAAAGTGGTATTGGGACAACCCTAATTACTACAGGACGTCACCAAAGCACGCCATAGATTATACAATTTTCTTTCCTTCCACCACTGTCGAGGGAAAGAAAATTGCTTAATTCCCCCATAAATGCAGTCAGTGTTGATGAGGAAATCCCTCCTGAAGAGCTATTGTATTCTGCAGGTGGGGAGCCTTCCCTGCCGGCAGAACAAAATGTTCATTAACAGCATCTATAGCCACCGGCAGTGACTGCATGCAAAAAATCCAACAGAAATCGTCCATCCTTACCCGGCCAAGATTCGATCCATCTATGGCTGGCTTTAGGAAGGTAAATCTTCACTTGATAAATAAGGTGAAGCTTTGCTCATTTCCATGACACTAACGTTTCCCATTTCTCTTGCACATAATTAGGTATTCAAAGTAAACATATCTTCTCCTCATTGACTAACATTCGCTTTAACAGCAGCCTATACAATTTTAGTAAATCAACCTATAGGAGACCTGTGCCTTCCTGGCACTACATCCTGATGACCATACTAATTACACAGGCTCATTATAGGCACTACTCAAGGAAGTCCTCTCAACTTTTACATAATGTCCCGGGTCTGTAATAACAAAAACCATGCAGTCAGTTGCACATTTGCCTTCCCTCTCCTTCCCAAGACTGTTTTCCGATCTGTTTTTAAGAATTTATGACTTATTTAAAAAAAAAAATATTCCACTTACAGGCAAAAAGGAATGGCCAAACTCTTACATACTCTCTCACTCATACTAAATACATCCACATTATAAATATTTTATATATTTATATATATACTAAAGAATGACTTATGACTTATGACTTACAAATGCACTTTTGGTTCAGAACGATGACAGAGGGCATTATATGAAAATAGTCATGAAGTTTTCTTTGCTTTTCCTCTGCTAGAGGAAGCCATGTGTTCCGGGGGGAAATGCAAGATGGCAAGTTCCCAGTAAATTTATAAACATTTATGATACAGTTGTCTACCTTTTTCCTTAAATACAATAAGTAGATTGATGTCAAGAAAAAGGTACTCAGGAATAGATATACATCACTATCTTGTGAAGAGGTGTGTTTTTTTTTTTAAGTCAGTTCAGTTTAAACATAAAGTGACATTTGGCTCAGCTAGTGCTTAAATTGAATAAGAATAATTAATAATAGAGGACATTAATGGGTCATGGGTCACACATTTAGAAGAGTGGGAATAACATTAATTTACTAAAACTGGAGAGTGCAGAATCTGGTGCAGCTGTGCATGGTAGCCAATCAGCTTCTAAACTTCAGCTTGTTCAGGTAAGCTTTGACAGAAAAAACCTGGAAGCTGATTGGTTTCCATGCAGAGCTGCATTTGCGCTCTCTGGTTTTAGTAAATCCCCCCCATTGTAATGCATCTGATACTGCAAGGCAAAATAATGAAATCATCAGCTTTGTAAATATCTTCTTTGGATCAGGTCCCGGAGGAACCTGTTTCTGTTTTTTCCATTGCTGTGTTCATTTTAGAGAGATTGCCCTTCATCACCTGTCTTAGTGACAACACAGCAAGCGAGTAGAATCTTCCCAAAGGGGACACAGACAGCAGAAGTTATCGTCTAACCTTTCCCTAGTTTATCCAACACTATACAAAGAAAAGTTTTAGCTTTGAACTTTCCTTGTTACAATTTTTATAACTATCTACCAAATGCTTGCACAGACACAGCTATGTAATGTTTTTGCAAAGCCCCTAGAGAAAGGTAATACATGAGGCTCCTGTCTTTGAGCTCATTCAGTTTGGCATTGACATCCATCCTGTGTGCGGAGCCATTTTTGTCTGCATCCACCTTGAAGCTGCATGCAGCAGCCTATAAAAGCGACCATTCATGGCTTGAGACACTGCTCTAGACAGCCATCCAAAAAGTCCAGTGACTGTCACTGTCTGGCGCAGGCAGAGAAGAGCCCGTCCTGGCCCTGTACAACTCCTGAAAAAAAAAAAAAAAACCAACATGGTGCACACCAGCACAGCACAAATGCAGGATCAGCAAAACACTGCTTCAGCCCCGGGTCCATCCAAGCCATGTCCACCGATGTGTTTCATCCCACCCACAGGGCTTAGTCATGACAGTAGAACTAAGCCCTGTGGGCAGGGCGAAGCGCATTGGGGGCATGGTCCAGATGGAAGCCATGCTTACCAAGCCTATAGAAGTGGACGCAGATGTAGTGGCTGCATGGAAAAAGTCACATGTCAGGTGTGCAGGAGCAGGTGCATTGATTCAAATGTAAATAGTGTGTCTGTGTCTGTGCGGCCGCTGCATCTACATCCACTTCAATAGCCTGCCTGCACGCAGCAGCAAGGTGTATGCAGATGCACAAAAAAGTGGCTCTGCATGCAGAACGGGTGTCAATACAGTCTGAATGAGCCCTTTTCGGACTTGGCTACATAACAAAATGGAACGATCCAACCTTAGTACGGCGATCTGCCCCGCTGAGCTATTGTGTTCTTACAGGGGGCGGCCCCCTGGCAGAACACTCCAGTCAGCGATCTCTGTCATTGGCTGAGAGCTCTGATTTGGAACTGGTCGGCTGCTGGGTTTCCAGCATGCTCGTCTGACAGAAGCCAGCCAACTGTGGGCCGGTTGTTATTGAACTTGCCGATGTCGGCCGGCATTTGGCCCCTGTGTACAGGGCGTAAGCAGTCCACAGTTCTGCCTCTAACATGGTAAAAAGATAATTTGCGGGAACGCAAATATATATTTACAAAGCTGTTGATTTCACTACCATGCCACTCAATATTAAATGTGGCAAAATACGTGGCAACGCTTTAAGGGGGTGCTTTTTTTTTAAATCTCTGATAAAATAAATCGGCAGCTATAAAAGGGAAAAAAGGGTAGATTCTGGAACCACTGAAACTGACCAGAAAAAAAACCCAGCTACAGCAGGCAGAAAAACTTGGCCAATGTGTTTTTGTGTAAGATAGTGGTTTTCATTATAATTGATTAAAGGCTTGCCTATATTATTATACCTTAATGACCTGCCTGATAACTTTGGACCCTCAGATTCCATCGTTCACTTTCCCAGTAAGGGTCAGTAAATGCTCCACTGGACAGAATGAATGTATAGTATTTGGTCCACCTGTACATAGCCCAGCACTCAAGTATGAAAGACTCTTATTTCCTTCAAATGTGGAGAAACAATATAAAAAGGAAAAAACAAGAGAAAAATAAAAGAACAGCAATATATATCACAGTTCATAAACACTGCTTCAACAGAGTGGTCCTAAATAAGGTGAGAGAGATCAGGGCAGCATAGTAGCTAAGTGACTTATGACTTCAAGTGACTCAAGACTTCAATGGATGCTAAATGCATGGAATTTTCCCATGTTTGCAGGTTTCCTTTTGTAATTCAAAAGTATACTAGATAGTTAGCCAACATCTGACAACATTGGAAGTACAATTGGTAAGGACACCACCACCAGCATAATACCCAGTGCAGGAGCTCAGAGGGAGTAGTGACATCGCTTCCTACATCATGTGACAGTGCTTGAGCCTAGCTACCAAATACATAAATGGGAGAAGGTTGCAGGTTCCCTCATACCTGGAGTTAGTGGGTATTTTGCAGTAGCGGACAGACAATGAGCACCGGGGAAGCACTAGAGAGATGAGAAGAGTGGTCAGGCAGTGGGCTTTAAACAAACACTGTCACCTTGCTCTACACAGACACTGTAGGTTGATTTACTAAAACTGGAGGGTGCAAAACCTGGTGCCCCTGTGCATGGTAGCCAATCAGCTTCTAACTTCAGCTTGTTGCAGTTTTTTTGGGCAAAGTTTAATTGAATCTGAATGGTTTCTATGCAGAGCTGTACCTGATTTTGCACTCTACAGTTTTAGTAACTCAACCCTGTACCCCTTCAAACAAGAAATTAGACAAATTAACTTTGTTTTTCCTGACGAGATTCCTGGCAAGAATCTCTTGCGAGCCAAGTGTACACACGTACGATTCAAAAGAACCGCCATTCTTTTGAATGGCACGAATGCGGTGACAGCATGCGCTCGTCACATTCGATGCCGTCGCCGCCATCTTTCTACACCCTACACTATGCCTTGAAAGCTACCGCGCATGCGCCAAAGTCTCATCGAGCATATATGGGTTTCAATGGAGGCAGGTAAGCTTTCATACGCTTGGGTTTCTCGGCAAGAAAACACTGCCGAGAATCCCGACAAGAAAATAGAGAGAAGGTTTTCTATTTTTCTCGTCGAGATTCCCGGCAGTTTTCTCGACGACAAAACTATACACACGCAAGGTTTTCTCGGCAAAAAGCAGTTTTTTTGCTGTTTCTTGCCGTGTATACGAGGCCTAAGAGAAGTATCCCTTTGAGATTTTCAGTGCACTAAACACTTCTTCCTGTTTCCACTTCCATTTGTTACAAAATAGAAATCTTATCATTGAACTAAACACCTGTCTGCTTGCAGCTCCCATTATCTGACTTACAGGTTGTTCCAAGGAAGTCGTCTTGCTTACAGGCACTTCACTGACCTGGAATTAGCATGCAGTTTATGAGTCAGGCAGTCGCTGTCTCCATCAGATTGCTTTTAATTAATGACAAAGATATGTCAACAATATTGCTGAAGGAGGAACAAGTAGTTGAAGGGCTGAAATAATGTTCATGAAGATAATGCAGTTGTGGGTACCCTCCAGTGTTGGTCACATAACCGGGAGCCTAGGCTTTTGCACAACCTCTGCTAAAGGGCAGAGTTACCCAATGTAAACTAGAATCATTTCCTCATCACATGACAAAATGTCTTGACTTTTGGCTATTTATTGTTTCTTTGCTAAAAGATTTTTGTCCATTGATTGTTTTATGTTATTTTTTGTGTGTGAAGTTGTGTAATATTTCTTAATTGCACATTTGTTTCCATATGGTCGGCCTTAGCTCCACCAATATAGCGGCGATCCTCCTGTTAGATGCTTATCTCTATTCCCCAGAATACCATCATCTTAGTTACGACCACCCTGTGTATACATATATCACACAACTAACTTTCATATGTGTCCAAGTTTGTGTCCAGCATTTGATTTTCGTTAACTTCCTTTTCAGTTTCTGTCTTTTCTTACTCACAAGGTTGTCATCAGAGCAGGATAGAGAGTGCGATGCTCCGTCCAAATCATTGAGAGAGGAGTGTAAAAACAAATGACATGGCTTTATATTGTTTGCAGAAAGTGACAGATGTATCCCATCTTTGTGATAGGGAGGCACTGTAGGGGAGGCTTGCCAACGATTCAGAATAGAAAAAGATGTCCAATTTCCCGAGACAAAGACAACAAGGTATCCACAAATCAGTATGTGAGACAACGTAGTCTGCAAGGTGGAGCCAATGTTAGGATACGATGGCAGGACACCATCGTACAATAGTCAGGTTATCAGCACTTGCAGAACGTCTCTTGGCCATTTTTCGGAAGTCCTTGTACTTGTCCTCACACAGGCGTGAAATTGCCTAAATGTAGCAAAAAACAACAACATAGCAAGTGTATTAAAAGATGAATAGACTTATGTGGGCCTTTAACCTCCCTGGTGGTATGATTAATTCAGATTTTAGGTGCTGAAAGCGGTACCATTATTCTGCATGGAAATTTGGCGTTTTATATTGTAGGCCTGTAATTCTAATGCCGCGTACACACGATCATTTTTTGTGATGAAAAAAAACGACATTTCAAGTGATGAAACAAAACGACGTTTTTCAAACTTCATTTTCCAAAACGACGTTGCATACACACCATCGTTTTTCCAAAATGCTCTAGCAAAGCATGGTTACGTAAGACACTTTCGACGGCACTCTGTTCCATTGAAGCTCCGTCTCATAACTTGCCTCTGAGGATGCGCGGCTTTAAAAACGTCGTTTTCAACATCGTTTTGCCCACACACCATCACTTTTTATGACACAAGAAACGACGTTTTGAAAAACGACACAAAAAATTTAAGCATGTTCGAATTTTTTTTTGGTCGTTTTATTGAAGACAAAAAACTAAGTTTTGCCCACACACGATCAATTTAAATGACGTTTTAAAAAACAACATTTTTTTTCATCGCAAAAAAACGACCGCGTGTACGTGGCATTAGAAATAACTCACTTAAATCTGTCCAAACAAGAGTCTAGTAGACATGCCGGGTATAATGAAATTTGAAACACAATATCATAAATTATAATATAATAAACACATATAAATAATTATAACAAATATTATAATAATAATACAAATTATTATAACTATCGCTCAATTCTGCAAGTAATTCTAATTTATTATCTCTGTTTCTAGCTGCTCTAAAACCACTTTTGACATAAAAGGGACACTTTTTGGTTGCTATGGACAATCTCCAGTTTCCAGGCAGAAAGAACAGTTTTTATTATATAAAAGTACATGAAGGACACTGGACAGACCACTAGGGACAAAGGGGGTGTGTATTTTTTTCATACAGTACTGTAATCTATAAGATTACAGTATACTGTATGTATTGTGTTTATTTACTTTTTTAAATTTGGCGCCGATTTCCGCACCCGTGCGTCGTAACGTCGCAGGGAACGGAGCTCGGCAGCACTCAGCACTGTGAATCGAGCGGGAAGGACACTGCTTGATCACACAGTGGGGAGGCATCGCAGGATCCAGGGACAAGGTAAGTAACTTGTGCCTGTGGATACTGTGAGTCTGGCCCGGGGGTTACCGCTTTTGGTCCTGAAATTCCGCATCGAGCCCAACTCGGGAATACCGTCAGGGGGGTTAAAATACCATAAAGCCCATCTTATTAAAACAAAAAAGACCAAAGACTAGCTTCCCTGCACCATAATACTTTGAGTGACTATAAAGCAACCTTAACCCCTTGTTGACCAGGGTACATAACTAAACATTCTGGTATTCAACTAGTTTCTGACTGCACAGATGGACATTCATTCTAAAAGCTCCAATACAACAGGGATTTACAGCTATCCTGCAGCTATCAATTAAACCCAGGTCTTGGAACATAGGCTGGCCATGGATTATATTTTTGATTAACCAGCAAAAGAAAAACAATGTGCCATTTCCTCCCATCAACACAGCTGATGGGGGAATTTTTCCCACAGCATTAATGTGTTCTGCTGGCGAGAAACCTTCCCCACCGGCAGAATACAATGATCAGTGTTGCCAGCCGCACTATTCGTTCAGGAAAAACTAGACAGCCTAGTTGTACCGAAGTCGGTCAATAGATCGACTTCTGTACAACCAACTAGCCCATACATGGATCGAAATTTCAATCTGTGAATGGCTGGCTTTAGTACTCCTATTGAAGTGATACTAAATGCATTGAATTTTCCCTTGTTTACAGGCAATTCAAAAGTACAGTTGTGCTCAGAAGTTTACATACTCTGGCAGAAATTATGAGTTTATGTGTAAACACACAGCTCCCGGTTCTTTCAGGGGAGAAATGACCGATCGTATGTTCAAAGTATGAACAGCGATCTGTCATTTCCCCTGGTAAGTCCCATCCCCCTTTAGTTAGAACACAGAGAGGAAACACAACCCCTTGATCGCCCCCTAGTGTTAACCCATTCCCTGCCAGTGACATTTTTACATTAATCATTGCATATTTATAGCACTGATCACTGTAAAATTGACAAGGGTCCCAAAAATTTGTCAAAAGTGTCCCATCTGTCCGCCATATTGTCGCAGTCCTGATATAAATCGCAGATTGCCGCCATTACTAGCAAAAAAAGAAATAATAATAAAAATGCCATAATTCTATCCCCTATTTTGCAGACGCTATAACTTTTGCGCAAACCAATCAATATACACTTATTGCGATTTTTTACCAAAAATATGTAGAAGAATACGTATCGGCCTAAACTGAGGAGAAAATGTGTTCTTTTGGAAAAAATAAAAAAATGAATATTTATTATAGCAAAAAGAAAAAGACATAATGGCCCGGGTTCACGTAGGACTTACGCCGACGTATCTCGAGATACGCCGTCGTAAGTACAAATGTGCGCCGTCGTATCTATGCGCCAATTCCCCAAGCTAGATACGTCGAAAAATAAGGCTTCAACCGCCCGATGTAACTTGCCTACGCATCGTGGGCGCATAGTTACGCTGGACGCATATGGCGTTCCCATTTTAAATATGCAAATGAGTAAGATACGCCGATTCACGAACGTACTTGCGCCCGGCGCATGTTTTAAGCGATTTGCGTAAGGTTACGTTCGGCGTAAAGTTATTACTCATATAGGAGGCGCAACCCATGCAAAGGTATGGACCAGAGAACGGACGCCGTTGAATTTTTCGTCGTGTACGCCGTTTACGTAGTACGTGAATAGGGCTGGGCGTAGGTTATGTTCATGACGTTGGCAGTAATTTCAACGTGACTGTGAGCATGCGCACTGGGATGCGTCCAAGATACGACGCATGTGCCGTTTGTTTTTAGTACTTGTTTGAAGCTCAGCCCATCATTTGCATGGAGTCACACTTCTTTTAAATGTAATACGCCCACTTCCACCTACTTTGACTTACGTCGGCTTACGCCGACAACTATACGCTACGCCGACGCAACGTTGGGAGAATTTGCTTTGTGAATTCCATGATTGCTTCTCCACGTTGCGCCGGCGTAGCATAAAGAAGATACGCTACGCCTGCATAAAGATGCGCCGATGTATGTGAATCTATTGTCGCTGTTCTTTTATTTATAGCGCAAAAAATTAAAAACGCAGAGGTGATAAAATACCACCAAAATAAAGCTTTTGTTTGGGTACAGCATCTCACGACCGCGCAATTATCAGTTAAAGAGTGCCAAATTGGAAAACAGTGCTCTGGTCAGGAAGGGGGTAAAATCTTCCGGGGCTGAAGCGGTTAATAAGAGCTTATAAAAGTATCATACCTCAAGTTTACATGCACGATCCCGGCTCAGGGGCTCGAGTGGAAAGCTAAGGTTGTTACCCTCGGCCAGTGACCGCAGATCAAAATAATACTTGGCATAAACACTGGACGGAACATTGATGTTGAATTGCAGCAGCTCCAGGAATTGACGCTCCAGCTCATTCCTAGAAATAAGAAACATCAAAACCATAGGAAATGAATACAATCTTCCATGGCACATAAGTTATCTACATCTGCATATACTAAAGCATAAACCTAAAGAGACCCTGTCACCAGACCAAGAATATTAAAATCAACAGCAATTTCTGATAAGATTATATATATTTAATTTATGTTATTTACCTGTAAAAGTCCCTCTTGTATATAGACATTCAAAACTCCTGAGACTTTCTGCCAGCTTTAGGGCTCATTTACACCATACCTGTATGAAAACTGATGAGAAAACTGCGCAGCTTTCATTTGCAGAGACATCAGTTTTCATGCGCATTTCAGGCAGTTTTCCGTTGCAGGAAACTGCATACACATTGCAGATTCCTGTAGAATCTACACATTGGGGCGTAAACAGGGCACAAGGAAAACAACAGTTTTTTGTGTCTTTGCAGAACGCATGCAGAAAAACTGAAGTTTCTACAACATGGTGTAAAAAAAGCCGAAATGTGATGTAAGCAACCCCAGCAGACTGTATGGGCAAACCACAGATTAACTTAAAAACCTTTTCTCAGAGCTGGATGCTTCTCTGTTACTGTAGGCTGTATTTGGATTGCTATTTCTGAAGTCAAGCTTGTAAATCAGAATCAAGAAGCCAGCTCTGGTTCTGTTATAGGTCAATGCGATATTGCTTGGTACTAATGCACATTACGATGTCAGCCAGTGATTTTGGTGATACAACACCACCTTGTGGCTAAAGTGTGAGAAACACAGCAGCACATGATTGCAATATATATATATATATATATATATATATATATATATATATATATATATATATATATATATATATTATATATATATATATATATATTATATATATATATATATATATATATATATATATATATAAAGATTTATTTAGCTCTCAGCTTTTTTCAACCAGGGTCCCTTGAGGTTTCTTCAGGGGTGCCTTGGCAAAATGCCTAAAAATTTCCCAAAAATGCATAAAAGCCAGTAGGTGGATCAAGCCTGCCTTTTAGTTACACAAAGCCATGGGTTTTATTGAGCATCATTTCAACCTTCCAGCCCCCGGCGTCCTAACAACCAGTGTTGATAAGGTTGTTGATCGCCTGTAGAGCATCGTTGTTTTACCCTCCCCTACCCCTCTCTGTCAACACTGGGGTCATGTTAGCTGAGTGATGGAGAAAAAATGAGGAAGAGGAGAAACAATGGAATACTAGTCAGTATTAGTAAGAGTGTATTTGCTTTGGAAAAATAAATCACCTCTAATGTTGGGTGTCCTACATGTGTCAATGGTGCTACATTATGTAAAACTATTAGAATAGTTTTTTACATTATAGAATGGGGTGCCTTAAGACCGTCCATAACTTCAAAGGGTGCCTTGAGACCATCCCTCATTTTAAAGGGTGCATTGACTGAAAGAAGGTTGAGAAACACTGAGCTAGCTATATGTTCTGCACATTCTGTGATACCCCTAGTGCAGGGGTGTCAAACTCAATTTCATCGAGGGCCGCATCGGCATTATGATTGCCCTCAAAAGGGCCGGTTGTAGCTGCAAGATTAGATGTCCATCACATCCCCTCCCCCTACATTAGATGTCAACAGCCACCTCACCATCAGAAGTTAAGTCCCCCACTCTCCCTTACATCACATTGCACCACCCTTTCCTTATGCTGCTGCTGGAAAGAAGCTAAATGCATTGCTTAAAAGCAGAAAGTAAGGGCCTGGAGTAGGACCAGAGGAGGGCTGGAGCTCTCCTGCAGCTGCAGGAGAGGTGCGAGAGCCACATGAAATGGCCTGGAGTGCCGAATTCGACCCGCGGGCCTTGTATTTGCCACCTTTGCCCTAGAGGGAGAGTGAAAGAGGGAAGAGATGGAAAGGGAATGGAACTCTTAAAAAATGTAGTTTAATTGAACCATTGGGCGTTTTATTACTTGTGTAGGCTGTTACTTTTCTACAACTAGTCAAGTTTTCTAATGCAATCTAAAAACATATACAGTTGGCACAACTGATTAAGACAGGTACCTGGGGTGAGCTTTGACCTAAAAATAATGTGGCGGTAAAGTGACCCTGTTACCCTGCTGATGCCATACTGTATCTGAGCACCACACACCAAAAGCGCAAAAAAAAAAAAAAACATTTCTGAATGTGGCCATCTTGAGTAAGGGCAGATGATTCATGAAGCATTTACTTCCTGGAATTCCATCTGATCTCAGGCCAGGCATGCTCGCACACTCCACGTTAATCACAGGCCGGGAGACATTGTCCCGATGCTCGGCTGCAGAGATCAGGAAATGTCTCACTGCCTGTGATTAGCGCAGCGAAGTGCCGAATTCCTGGTGGGCTCTGAACGTGGAGTGTGCGAACACCCCGGAGCTCATCCCTAACCAGGAATTAACTGAAGAAATGTAAAAAAAAAAAATGTTAAAACAAGTAAATATGATATACTTTCCTATTTATTAATGCTAGCTGCATGAGGAATAAATATTGATAATTTTGATTGGGAGGATTTCGTTTGGCTTTAACTTTAAATTTGTGATGTGGTGTTGGAATGACTCACAGTGACATTCCACGATCCTGGAGCACTGATAGGCTATTAATTGGTTCAGGCCTGCTGCACTCTATACAGGTCAACATTATTGGAAAAGGCATTGATCTAGAAAGAGAATGAACTTACATGTCCTCCACTGTGATGTCTTTCAGAATCTGACAATAGTCCACATTCCACACTGCCTGGTCATCCCAAACCTTAGAGGCTAGAAGGATTGCACCCAAAACAATCCGTTTCCAGTTGGCTGGACAGATGTCTATTTCTGCGTAGGTTAACAGTCTTTCAAGATATACCTTAAAATAAACATATTACTAGATTAATGTACATAAGCACTAAACATTCATAATACCAGGAGAGGTAGGTAATACAACATATACCTGGATCAGAAGACTTCCTCTCATCTAGGACTACTTGGGCATGCAGAAGAGTATACTCCTTCTGGTAGCCCAAATTGGCCTTTGAATCCCAATATAATAGCTATGACCACCAATTCCTCCCCTTCCATCCCTTCCAGCAGCAGAAGTTCCAACGGTTATGGACATTGGAGAAGCAGTAGAGCTTTTTTCAGTGTCAGTAGTTAAAGTAGACAACTGAGAGGACAAAATTAGGCCTACTGTGCATCACCTTAAAAACACAGTTTATGGTTAATAACCAATATTTAAGTGATATTGGGCCACTGTAGGCTTCCTTGCTAGAAGAAATTAAGACCTGTGCCATTATGTCATTGCAAAGTGTGATCCAAGCTACTACTGCTTTAACTATCGCTGCCAGTGTCCTGCTGCAGACTGGAGAGTGGGTCTACTATGGGCTGACCATAGTTGTCAATGGGGGAGCCCAAGGCAGACCCACCTACTAAGCTTCAGCAAGAAAGCATTGTTAGCAACGGCAGCAGTAATATGAAAAGGCCAAACTGCTTACATAAAAGCTGCATTCTGCAAGGCTGAACATGCTGGTTCATATGTTTTGTCTGTGTAAGGTGCCTGGTTTGCTTACTACGCGTTCATTTTTCAAGATACAGCTACCCTTTGCTGGACGTGAACCTCTATCTATATGTGAATATTTTACTGTAAATGACCCTTAAAATAATTCCTTACAGACTTCTGTCCCTGCTTTGGTCCAGGGGATGTCACATGAAATGAGTTACATGCTTAATCAGATTTATTGGGTATTTCCTTAAGCTTATGGTGCTGAACAATGTGTCAGGGAAGCAAACAAAAAAGGTAAGTTTGTGCAGCTGAGGATGGGAGGATTAGAGCAACGCTGTGCTTTGTCCATTCAGTGCTATGACAGTACTGATTGCCCAAAAGCTTACATGTTCCTCCATGCCTGGAAATACCTGGTTCCTTTATCGGCTTCTGGAAAGAGTGGATGGGCAGCAAAAGAAAGGAATGTATATGTTGTTGTGGGGGGGGGGGGGGGGCATTGGGGCTTTGCCCTGAATGAGTAAAGCACAGGTTTGCTTCACAGGTTCTCAAAAACAGACAAATATCAAATTAGCCTTAAGAACTATGCACCAGCAAATCATTTGCCAAATGTAAAAAACATTTCTGTCACTGTTATCATTGACTTCTGATGGATAGCTTTACTCCTTGGCATAAGAAAACTGAGGTCACAGCTTTTGTGCCCAGCCTCTGCTCTGTGGGGTCAAGGCATCTCACTCTATTTCCTTTACCAACTATGGCAGAACTGTGCAGAGAAGCTACAAAATCCAGGTCAACTTTTACATGAGTCCCCGGGGCTTAGGGTGACCAGGTGTCGCGGATTGCCCGGGACAGTCCTGCATTTTGCAGGTCTGTCCCGGGTACCTTTATGCCAGGACAATACAGCGTCCCGGAATGAAACTGACACAGCCACCCCTGGGCCAATCGGATGCCCTCAAAAAAGGCAGCCACATCATCGCTTTACTCACTGACAGTACTTGTCCTGGCTGGGAATGCCTGGAGGAGCACAATCCCGCCCCCTGCTTGTGATTGGAGAAATCCCACCTCTTGTGTCCAATCACTGTGCTGTCCCTGAATGGTAGTTTGGAAATGTGGTCATCCTATCTGGGCTTGGCCATGGGACATCATATCATATGGCCATCTAAAGGAGATCCCTGTTAAAAATCTTCACCAGGGCCCTTCCATCAGCAGCTATGCCACTGCCTGCACTGTACTTTGTGGTTCACTTTCACCACATGTTCAAACCATATCTTCATTTCCACTTGGCAGCATCAAACCTCGTCTATAAATGTCACTGAACCAAGGAAGAGGAACACACCTGGGTTCACCCTGCTTTTATTAATGGACCTGTACTCTTTGTTTTTGTGTTACTTAGGAAATATAATTTATGTGTATTTGATTGTGCACATTGTGCAGATGCCAGGTCATGATTTGTTTGATGTGGACTTATTAAATCTATCTGGATTGTGTTCTCCCCATGACAAAGTAATAGATGTGATAACTATTAATGAAATGCAATATGATGATCAGATAGAAATGTGGTACATAATTTAATTTCCTGTGGCTTTCATGGAACATATCTTCACAATAAAGCCAGCATCAATGTCAGTTATTGCATTGGTAGCTCAATGAGATGGCTAGGGGGCTTGTAGGCCATGCACAGCAACAGCAAAAACATAAACAGGAATGTATAAAGCCTGTTACTGCAGATCAAACAATCACAGAGGAATATGAAGCACAGATCAGCGGTTATGGGGAGTAAAAGCATAGAAAGCTTAATAAATTTAATAAACACTATTTGCATTTCTCACCACCCTCCAGGAGCCTATCCCTACTTTATTGCAAGACCATGCCACCCCAACCTCCCTTCTCTTAGGTGCCACCTCCCTAAAGAAGAATCCCAGAACATCAGAATTAAAGCTGAACAAAATTCATAAATGTAACCATTTCCCAAAACAGTTACATTTATGGCATGCTGTGAATGATAACTGTCACATTTGCCTGTGCTCTCAACCAAACTATCGAACCATCAAATAGTTGGTATCATAACTGATCACATGTGCAGCACCATGGCACACCGTGGAAGCTTCCTTGGCTGTAAAGTAGAGGCGGGTTTAGTTCCGCTTTAAGGTCTGCACCCTCTTCTGAGGTGTTATTTCATTCTACTGTACAGGGCACCACCTGAGACTTCAGTGAAGAACGTGCCAGCTCTAATATTAGAAAGAAAGGTAGACAAATGGTCAGACAGATAGGCTACATTAAAATTGTAACTGGTTGCCATAACCAGTTTAAACCACATAGCATGGGGGCCTACCATATTGGCTATAAATGTAATGGATTGCTTAAGTAAGCCCTGGTGGTATGTTAAAGTGGAACTTTACCCATGATAATTGCTGGAAAAATTATGTTTTTTTAGCAAGGAACATATATTCCACATCAATAATTATGCTACCAAAATGAGTGTGTGCTGTAAATTGCTTCCAGCATTGCTCCTGTTTCTTCATGCTGGAGGCAGCCATTTTGCTGAAGCCCTGAGACGTGAGACCTGAACTGCAGTAAATCTTCAGGCTGTCAGCAGATTGGCCTCCACAAATTGGGCACAGTGCCTAAAAAGACAGAGCGGGGCGAGACAGCGTACTACTGGATTTTAAACAGTATAGACACTTATTTTTAATGAATTACATAGCTATAACTGCAAAAGAGGCCAGTCATCCAGCAGGACTTAATTTTCTGTCTAAAGTTCCACTTTAACTTACAAACAGTCAGAGTACCTGCTCCAAGTGAAAGATGTAAACTGGCTGGGCAACCAATTAACTTCTGTCACAGGTATTATAAATTAAGGGTAGATTTAAATGTGCATCTAAATCTCCCTTTCCTTTTAAGCCCAATCTGCGCTCCAGAGGAAACTTACAGGGAGTGAGAAAGCGATGCAACGCCTCCTCGCCGCCTGTTTTAAAGGGTATAGAGACATAAAAGTTAACTGATTCCTTTTCAAAATGATTAAAAATAGATAATAGAAATCAATCATATATTGTGCCTGCAGGTTAGTTTCACTTTTGAACTGGCTTCATGTTTCTGTGAAGTAGAAATAGACACACAGAACAAAAACAAACAAATCCAGGGCAGTGTTTTGTTTTTAAAATGAATCTGATTGGTTCTGGGAATTTTTAGACACACAGTAATGACAGCTTAGACCACCGTGAGAAAGCTCCCAGCACTGTGGTTATAAGGAAACAGACAAGCAGGAAGTTTGGAGATCAGAGCAGGATTACAGCAACGTCAAAGCAAAAACGAACGATAAGGACATGAAACCAGTACTGCAGTAAGGTAAAGGAAGCTATTTAGCTAAAAAAAAAAATTCCTTTAGTGATCCTTTGACCCCATTTTTACTCTCAAATGTGCTGCAACCTTCATTGACTTGAAGGTGCAGCGTTCAAAGCCGCCGAGCATTACAAGTCGGGTCAACTTTGCCACGGGTGTGAAGCAAGCCTAAACGAGGCCTAAAGTTACAGTTTGAACACTCACCCCATGTGCTTGTTAAACAGGGATTTGCAACTATGGTGAAATTGGGGGGTTGATACTTTTAGCACCTACATGTAATTATTATAAGCAAAATCACAAATGTTATTATTGTTATTATCAGAAGTTCATTATCACATTTCCCCCAAATACTTACCAGGGTTACTATGGCACATTCAGCGGTCAGCTGGGCAGCACTGAAAAGCGTCCGAACAAAGCGATATATATGTTTCTGTTCTGGGTCATGCGTCTCATAATCCGTTGGGATTTCAGATTTCTACAAATAAATTCCATATTTACATATACATTATATTTGGTGTCAGAGCTGTTTTTGCATTTTTTTTGCACACATGTTAAATTGGGCAATTCATGCCTGAAGATTAAATAAAGGGATTGTAAATGATCACCCTGAAAAACAATTCATTCATTTTAAAATAGAAGGCAAAACATTTTTGTATAGATATAAAAATACATTATAAATACCTTTTTTTTCCCTTTTTTATAAGTTATCATATTCCCTCTGCTCTCAGCTGCATAAGAGCTGGGGGAGGAAGAGAAGCAACAGCACACTGAGCTACATTCCGTTGACCCCCACTGAGCCGGCAGATGACAGATCAGTCCCTGCTGTTCTACGCTCTCCCCTATGGGGGGATCGGATGACCACAGACCGTCTGTCCGTGTTCATCCGATCCGCTCTGCAGACGGATGTAAAAAATAGGATTTTACTCCGCCTGCAGAATCGGAGCATAGCGGACACCGATGAGATCCGCTGACACCCACTATCCCATATGGATACATGTATGTCCGTATTTCATCCGAAAATTGATGGATGAAATACGGACATACTGTCCGCTGGCGTGAAAGGGCCCTTAAACATTACATATTATCTGAAAACAGAGATCCTGGAGAATAAAATGGCTATAGCTGCAATATTTTCAGTAACAAATACACCAATTCTAATTTTGGTGCACACAAAAACACAATATAATACCCAATATTTGGGTAAAATATAAAAGAGGAGGTTGCCCCCGAGTAAAAAAAAACAAGTCAAGCCTTAAAATTGTGCAAATGTGTCAAACTTCAGTACCAAAAACTGTCCATCGTAAACATTTTGAAAGCCAGGTCACCAGTTTAGGGTTAACCATGAATGATGGCCTTAGAATTATTACTCTCACTCCAGCATACACAGCGATACCCTTATAGCACAATAGCTGCTTTTATATGTCACTAAACGTGATAGAATCATTGAAATGACAGGTCCTCTTTAAGGAGACATCAGGGGTCCATAAAACCCTTTATTGTCACCTCCGGACCTGATTGATGCTGAGCACAGATCATACTCCATTAGCTCCCTCCCCAGGAATGACTGTGCTGAGCCTGGGAGTGACTAAATGCTCATCACTCCCAGATGAGAGATTAGTGGACAGATGTCTCTCTGCTCTACCCGCTGTGACTGCACCCGATCTACATGAAGGACAACACAGAGCCTGGCATACACGGAGGAGAGAGTTGGGCAGGTGACTTTGGGATGTCAGCTTTATAGCTGCTCCAAATCGCTTCCAACAGAAACATTCAGTAACGATTACTCACTTTGTCCATTAAAAAAAGGACTGTAAATTATATATTTACTGGCTCCGTCCTCTGCTCTCCATCCCAACACATACCCTGTACCTGTGGTAGCCGGCAGGACAGGGAAGGCAGCAATGCTTTAGGAAGAGGTGGGGGGGGGGGGGCTGGCACAGTGACAGGCAGAACAGGAAGAGGGATCGGTGTGGTGGAAGCAATTACAGGATTGATGCCCTATGTCTGTGTCTCTTCCTACTGCAGATGAAAGCTGGCGGGAGAGAAACTGGTTTCAGCTTCTGCAGAGAGGCGCACAGGTCATCTTTCTATAATTGCCGCACCGATTACCTCTGCCATTTTGGCCCCTCCTGTGTGCCCGGGCCCGACACAGGAGGATTGGTGGCCCACCCTATCGGTGGCTCTGCTTGCACTGTATACTTGTTGGTAAATCTGAAGGAGATTGTACAGCCAGATTGCAAAGAGTAGGATGAGCCTTACAAACAAATGGCCACTGCCCTCACCTATATCTGGCTTTTTCAGCGAGGAGAACATGGAGGGACAATGCATGCAAAACAAAACCAAAGAAATTCCCAGCTCAACTTACTGTTTTAATATATACTGTAACCACACGATCGGAATTTCCGTAGAAAAAAGACGGTCGGAATATCCAACGAAAAATTGTTGTCTGTGTGTGGGCCCCATCTGACTTTTTTCCGTCGGAGTTTAGAAATAGAACATGTTTTATTTTTTTCCAATGGAAAAAAATCCTATTGGAAATTCTGATCATCTGTGTGGAACTCAGACGGAGAAAAAAACATGCATTCTCAGAATCAAGTCGACGCATGCTCGGAAGCATTGAACGTTTTTTATGTCACCGCGTTTTGGACGGTCGGAATTTGGTCTGACGGTGTGTATGCAAGACAGCTTGAACGGAATTCCGACGGAAAAATCCATCTTATTTTATCCCATCGGAAATTCCAACTGTGTGTACAGGGCATTAGACAGGAAAATTCAATTGGTTGCAGGCTGGTTGGTAGGTTGAGCTGGGAATGTCTTTGATTTTGTTTTGCATATGATGAGCCTTAAGCCCTGCACACACGATCGGATATCTGATGGAATCTAATCCGATGGATTTTTTCGTCGGATATCCGATGAAGCCGACTTTCATCAATCTACACACCATCGGTCAAAAATCCGACCGTGTCTAACGCGGTGACATAAAACACTACGACGTGCTGAGAGAAATGAAGTTCAATGCTTCCGAGCATGCATCAACTTGATTCTGAGCATGCCTGGATTTTTGACCGATGGACTTCCACACAGTCAATCGTTTTTTTCTATCTTTTTTTATCCATAGGAAAATATTAAAACATGTTCTTTTTTTTTTCACCGAACCGATGGGGCCCACACACGATCGGATTGTCCGATGAAAACAGTCCATCAGTTTGTTTTCATTAGACAAACCGATTGTGTGTACAGGGCTTTACAGGTTTTGTCCCTCCATCAGGCTATTTCTAGATAGTGAAAGGAGAAGCAAAAGGCTGATGAATCTCTGTCACTCCACTGTCTCATCCTATTGGCATGCTTCTTGTTAGCATATGAGCATTGCAGCACAATAGACAGGCTCCATGGGCTGCTTCTCCATCTCCCAGTCTAAGCTTTGCTGTACCGGACATTACAAGAGGCTGATAGCAAGTCAGATTTGGGTACTTAAACTAGTTGCACCTAAAAATAAATATAATGACAGATGAAAAAAATACGGAGCTGCATTCTTTTTTGACTGTTGCAAACAGCCCTGGTGCCCTCATCCTAAGCATTCCAATTGTGTCATAGGATTTCTGGTGATGAACCACAATATGTTGTCCACAATACAGATAAATAAATACAAGAACTCAAATACTTACAGAGAGAGGATGAAGTTTTTCATCAAATATATCTAACAGCAGCCGACCATCTCGACCATCTCCATCTCTAGAAATATAAAAAAAAGGAGTGAACAAATTCCAAAGACGAGTTTTCTTTTAGGTGGCACTCAAAGATAAGAAACATAAAATACTAAATGTCATTTACGGCCAATCACAGCTCAGCTATAAAAAGTCTAACCGCCCAAAACTAACAAAAGCAATTCTCTGATTGGTTTCTATGCCAAAATATGTTATCACAAGTCTATTTATAGTTGGATTCGGAATACATAATTAAGGATTATGGAAAGGGCAATCTTCTGCTGAACTTTTTTTTTTTTACCTGTAAGGCCCCTTTTCACATGGGGCAGATACTGTATGATCCACAGGGAATCTGTCCTCCAATCCCCTGCCGATCAAAGCTGAGCAGGCGAATGTCAGGTATGTGTCCATTCAGTATATGTAGAATTAAAGTGCACAGACTGTAAACGGACTTCACTGTCTATTTACACCCGACTGCCCTCCAATCCAGTTAAAAAATATTCGCCAGCACACCACGGATCGCAGAAAGTGTCCAAAAATGTAATACAAGTAAGGCATTACAAAAAAGTGCAACATTTCGAGGCCACGCAGGACCTCTTCATCAGACAAGTAATCACTTACCTGCCTGACGAAGAGGTCCTGCGTGGCCTCGAAACGTTGAACTTTTTTGTAATGCCTTACTTGTATTACATTTTTGGACGCTGTCTGCGATCCGTGGTGTGCTGACGAATATTTTTTTAACTGTTTGATGGTTCCAGTGCCCAGCTGGGGATCGTTTCAGCACCCACCTTCTTTCTACGAGCCATTAATCCAGGTCTGTGTGCGATTGGAATATTGACTAGATTGCCCTCCGCCTAGATGGAGGGGAACTGATCCCTTTCCATTCCGCGGATCAGATTGGAGGTAGGCGGGTGTAAATGGTCACAAGTTTGTTTACATCCACCGGCCCATAGGGGAGAATGATGGGTCCGATGCCGTCCATTGTTCCTGATCAGACCCTTCATGTGAAAGGGGCCTAAAGCCCAGCTGAAGTCACAAACATAAATAATACATTTGATAGATACCCTGTACATTACACTACACACATCCTAACTGCTGATTTCAAAGTTTCACATGTTTGAGATGACATTGTTATTTTGTGTGTGGCTGTTACTCAGCTATGCCAGCACAGGGCACTGCAGGGCGACTCTGTGTCTGACCATACATAGGGTTGGTAACATTGCTGTCCTCCAGCAGCTAAAAATACCGCAGGTGCCGACTGTAAATATAAGGACACTTACCTGTCCAGGACGCCTGTGATGTTGGCACCCAAAGCCGATCTATCGATTGGCTCTCGTGTGCTGCCACCGCCATCTTCAGTAAGAGAATCAGGAAGTGAAGCCTCCCGGCTTCACTTCCTGGTTCCCTACTGCGCATGCGCAACTCGCGCTGCGCTATCTCACTGGTGCCTGCGGTCTTCTGGGTCCTGTGTGTCTCCCAGAAGATGGGGGGGGGGGGGGGGCGAAGGAATTAGCGTAGATACCCACAGGTGGCTTGGGTATATATCGGGGTAGCGGCGTGCTGACGTCATCACTACATACAGTGTCCCGGAGTGAACGGGCTGTGTTAGCCGGCTACAGATTTTCACATGCAAATTTTTATCTACTTATTGTAAGTGTGATTTTTAAATATGGTGTTACTGGATTACGCTATGTCAGCCTTCTTTCCTTCCTCACCTTGGCTTTAATCATTATCGATCATCTGTGAGCGGTGGGAGATTTATCGGATAAAGGATATCCTGCTACATAGACACCTAGGCTGGGTAGAAAGCCACACGCCAACAGAAGATCTCTGGTTAGGATCTTCCCTTTCGGTAAGAGGCAGTTTGTTTGGAAGGTGGAGGATTTCCTTTCTATATTTTTCACTGTTCTATGGTTCCCTTTGGTTTGATGTCACCATTTTATTTGAGGGAGAGCAGCATATTTTCAGCCACCAAACTACCATCTGATGCGTCCTTTTTGAAAATAAGACATTGATTTTTTCAGTTTTTTCTATATTTATTTTATCACTGGAACTCATTGAAATATATCACAAATGGGGCAACCCATTCCTTTTGAGTGATTTCAATTTAACAATAGCACAATGTCATAATTATGTATGTTAATTAATTTTATATTTGAATTATCACGTTATTTGCGCGGTTTTTACTTTACATTGGCTTGGGTATCTATGCCCGAAAGTGGAAGCAAATACCTTTCGGGGGTTTCCGAAAAGCGCAAGTTCCATTTTTGGGTGGAACTCCGCTTTAAAGAGGAACTGCAGCGTTTACATAATTTGTGATAAAAACATCTTTGCCATTCTGAAGCTTCCCTCCAACCACTTTGCATATTATTTTTTTTATACTGTGAACCTGTACTTGCCAAATACACTTCCGAAATCTCCCTCCACTAATGCAGCGTACACACGGTCGTTTTTTGCGATGAAAAAAAAAATGACGTTTTCAATCATGAAAAAAAACAAAGTTTTTCAAACTTCATTTTCCAAAACGACGTTGCATACACACCATCGTTTTTCTAGAAAGCTCTAGCAAAGCGTGGTGACGTACACCAGGTTCGACGGCACTCTTTTCCATTGAAGCTCCGTCTCATAACTTGCTTCTGAGCATGCGCGGGTTTAAAAACGTCGTTTTCAACATCGTTTTGCCCACATCACTTTTTATGACACAAAAAACGACGTTTTGAAAAACGACACAAAAAATTCAAGCATGTTGGAATTTTTTTTTGGTCGTTTTTTTTAAGACAAAAAACTACGTTTTGCCCACACATGATTAATTTAAATGACGTTTTAAAAAACGTTGTTTTTTTTTAATCGCAAAAAACGACCGTGTGTACGCGGCATAAGTCTGGCTGCATCCATTTTAACTGGTGGCAGCTGAAGTTGCTGCCTTTTCACTTACTGGATTTACACAGACATACAGAGGCCCACCTCCAGCCCTGCAGCTCTCATTGGCCCTCGTATGACTCAGGAGATTGAGAGAGAGAACTGTGTATGATTTCATAAGCCTAGGCTTTTTACCAGACAAGAAACAGGACATGGGCTGTACAAGGTATTTACTGGTAGAAAAAAATTGTGTTTTACTATCCAAAGTTAAAACAAGATTGGCAGAAAATGTATTGGTTGGAAAGATGAAAAAATGACTGAAGGTCCGCTTTACAATATTTTACCCATTGGGTTTTTCTGGCTATACTGATTATTATTTTTTTTGGGCTAAAAAATGAAAACCTATTAACAGATTGTTTCATTAATAGTACAGGTAGACTAACATCCCGCTGCAGCTATTATATATTGACAGCCGGCCCTGGGCAATGCATAATGGGAAATGTAGTTCTTACATGAACGAGCACCGCAAACCAGGAAGTGAATGAGAGAACAGAAACTAGAACGCCGTAGGTGATATAGATGAAGGAATTTAATAGGTATTTACTTGTTTTTTAACAGAATCATTAGACTATTCTGTCTGTCTACCTTGCAGACATTACGGCAAAACATTTTTTTCCTTTACAACTCTTTTAAGTCGCTTTGCCCTGCAATTCTCTGAAATGTCAGATCTTTTTTTTTGAACATTAGTATTTTATTGAGTTTTTTTTTAGAAAAGAAGATGTCAGATCTTATGCAGCGAAGCACTGTCTGTTCCAGCAGTGAACAGCAGATGGCGCACTCAGAGCACAGATCAGACTTCTCCGGGGAGGAAGCGGTTCTGATGTTGTGAAGGACTACAGCTGCACAGACAGCTTGTGGCTGAATGAAGTCTTCTATGCAACTGGCCTGGAAATGTTTTCTGGAAACCGTCTTTCATAAATCCAGTCCTGCAGCCAACACTGTGGTATGCAGCTTGATTTTTAATCATATTAAAAATGAAAACAAACTTGGACCATGGATGGGATTGAGCCGAGACAGCTGAATGGAAATGCTGAATGACAAGCCTCGGCTCGTGTCTGAATACATTTAAATTATGTGATATGCAAATGAATTTATTTGCATTTATTAAAATGCATTCGATGCTGGAGCGTATCTGTGCTGAATCGGGTTATACAGATGCTAATCAAGTAATAAAGTTATTAAATGTGAGAGTGTAGAATTAACAACCCAGAAATACTTTTTACATGCTGGCTCAGGGAAAACCGTTTTGATTGTGAAGCGGATTGTGGAGGCGCTGATGATTCGGCCATCACTCGGATGTTTTTTGCCGGGCACACCATCAGTCCCAACCCCAAGGAAACAACAGCAATCATGCAAGATTTTTTCCAACCTTCCAGATCTTTTTTTTTTTTAAAACATTGTTTGGGGATCCCATGCACTATTCAAAAGAGGGATCAGGAGATCGTGTGATGCCTACAAGCACCATTAAAGTGTTACTAAACCCAGGAGCCGGCATTCACTATATCTGGTCTCCCACAGTACACACAAATGCAATTACAGTGGAACCTTGGTTTACGAGTAATGCGGTTAACTATCGATTTTTTTTTAAATCCTGACTCGGTTTGTGAGTGTTGTCTTGCAAAACGAGCATAATTCAAGCTAATGGGGTGTGCAGTACCGTAGTATTTGGCCAGAGGTGTGGGGGCGCCGGTGACACTCGGAACGGTTTGGAGCCATTCGGAAATACTCAAAATCACTTGGAAATACTCCATCCCCGAGGGTTTCCGAGATCAGCTGAGCTGTCCTGAGTATTTCGGAGGCCGTCCGGCGCCCCCCCACCTCTGGCCACAAGTGGTATTGTATGCCATAGAAGTCAATGCAGAAAAAATTATCTTCTTTTACATTTCTATGGGGAAACTTGCTTTGACCTGTGAGTGCTTTGGATTACAAGCATTCTCCTGGAACGGATTATGCTCGTAATCCAAGGTTCCACTGTATTTTTGTAAATATCAACTGCAAAATACCTTTTCTCATCAGCAGTATATAGCAGTCCTGTGACTTCTATTAGTCTCTGGTTTAAGCTTGTATGAGGAGTGTTCATTTATCTCTAAGGCCGCGTACACACGTCCGAGAACCTCGTCGGGCTAAACCCATCGTTCCGCCCGACGAGGTTCCCGATGAGCGGTCGGAAAAGCTCGTCGAGCCAAAGTCCTCATTGAACAACGAGGAAAAACAGAGCCTGCTCTCTTTTTTGGCTCGACGAGCTTCCCGACGGGACGCTCGTCGGAAGTGTACACATGATCGAGAACCTCGGCAGAATATGTCTCCCAGCGAGCTTCTCGCTGCATTCTGCCGAGAAGCTTGGTCGTGTGTACGGGGCCTAACTGTCCTATGAGGCTGTAAGACCCCTGACCCTCTGTCTGGACAGTGCTGATTGGCCCTGTGCTGATCACACGCAGTCTCCCATGTAAAAAAAAACTCTCTGGCAATACACACCAAACTGAGCATGTGCAGAATGGCCCCAAGGCTCTGTTCCATCAGGAAATGGATTGGGGGCAGTGGAAAAGGGGAGACTGTGACAGTATCAAACAGATTTTTTACACAACCCCTTAGGTTCCACAGTGTGTATAATAATCATGCTTTACTGCTTTACTGTATATACAGACTGATTTTACTGTTGTGGTTTTAGTAACACTTTAAGGTTGACTATAAATAGGCAGTTAGAATGATACCCGCCCCTTTTCGAACACATCAACACTGGCATAGGCTGGTCAATGGGTAAATGTAGCAAACATTGTGAAAAAGTTGTTCCCTAATCATTTTGGAGAAAATCTTACATCTAGGAACACTAAATGACAGATCGTGGGTGGAAAGATTGAGCAGACAAGGAAATAATCTTGGTCGACTTCTCTTTTTCTTGTAGACATAAGCTGCTACAGAAGGTGTTTGGCTGCCATCACTTCTCCCAGCTCTATATGCTGTACATTAACACAGATGACTGGGTGAGCAGATTGTGCATGTTTATTCCTCAGCATCTGGATCATAGGTCTGTAGCATTCTGTTATGTTTTCTTACATTATCATTAAAGCTAAACTCCGGGCAAACATGTTATGTTGCCATGAAGTGGGGTTGTGCCCGCACTGCACAGGTCCACTGCTTGTTTTGTCTAGGGGTGGGGAGAAAGCTTATACTTACCCGATCCTTCAGAAAACGGTTCTCCCCATGGTCCAGTGGTGGACTATTCCTGGTCTATGGAGCCTGCTCTGGGCATGATAATGTCAAGATCAATCCACTATTCAAGACTGCTGGAGAGCGGGGGGGTGCCGGAGCGGTCTTGTGCTCGGAGTATCCGAAAATGATCGGTTAACCCCTGCAGTGCGGGCACAGCCCAAATGCATGTGAAAAAAATGTTGTCTTTACGTTATCTGCCCGTTTTCCATTAAAATATGTGTAGTGTAGGTGTCACGCTTTTATAAGGCAATCCACACAATGCGATATTTAACCAATTCAGCTCTGGAATATTTACCCCGTTCCTGACCAGTATTTACCCCGTTCCTGACCAGTATTTACCCCGTTCCTGACCAGTATTTACCCCGTTCCTGACCAGGCCATTTTTTGCGATACGCCACTGCGTTACTTTAGGGTGGATTGACTTATTAAAGGAACACTAAAGGTTCGTTTTTTATTAGATCAATTAATTGCTGTAAGCTATAGCATTTAAATATTACTTACCTCGTTTTTCCTTTTGACCTCCAAAATACAGTAATCCAGGTTTAAAAATGCCATTTCCTGTCTCTCCTCTTCTTGCTTTCTACCAGCATCTGAGCCGTTTTGCATGGTGGAAAGCAGAATGTGCTCACCCCCTCCCTATGACTACAGCCCTGCATGAAGATGCTCTCTTATCCCTCACAGGCATGGAGGCTAAGCCTAATGGGAACTGTAGTTCCCATTAGGTCGTGATGTAGCAAGAATGAATGCGCACCGCAAACCAGGAAGTCAGTGAGAATAACGATTCAGGAGTGACGGAGGTGAATAAAACTGCTTGATTTCAACAGCTATCAAACTAGTTATAATGCAAAACATTACTTTTTACTTTATCAGCTACTGTCAGACTTTAATTTAGGAGTAAAATATTTTTGTCTCTACAACCCCTTTAAGGCCGGTTAAGTCCAGAGCGCGATGTGGGAAACCCTCATTCCCCGCACTGCGTTCAAAATGCACTGCATTTGCGATCTGCAGCGAGTTTCAATATTATGTTAAAGACACCATAAAGGCAAGTCGCAAACGCAGTGCGTTTTCCTGCGACGGTACTTCTGTAACAAGCGGTGCGGTTGCAGTGAGTTTCCAAAAGTAATGTATATGTAATTTTTGGTGCAGTACGGTGCTATTTCAGCCCATTTAAAATGAAAACAGAAATGCACGTGAATCGCACAGGAACGCACAGCACGCTCCTGTGCAATTGCCAGTGTGAACCAGCTCTTAATGTATTTTTCTGTCTATAACAGAAATACAGATTTCAGCTTTCCAGAATACACTGGAAGCATAAAAAGGGACTGGATGCCTTGGGCACCACGCTTGGATTTCACACACACGCCGGGCTCCGGGTAGAGAGAGATCTGCGCTGCTCTGAGCTGTATTTATTGTGGGAGCCCAGCAATCAGATCTTACTTTTCAGTGGAATTCCCCAATGTCGGTATAAATGGTATAAAACATTTCCTGTCTGGCTGCCAAGCCAACGCTGCAAGAGGAATTTTTATCTAAATTGAACCCGACAGCTTGTTTAGAGAATTTTCTGTCAGCCGGTGGTTGTTATT
The DNA here is from genome assembly GCA_029574335.1 of Rana kukunoris. Classification (NCBI taxonomy): domain Eukaryota; kingdom Metazoa; phylum Chordata; class Amphibia; order Anura; family Ranidae; genus Rana; species Rana kukunoris. The sequence goes on along the minus strand of CM056053.1, from coordinate 63,778,709 downwards.
ATATTTGTTTACATCCTTCTCCTCCCATCTGATGCAGAGTGGAAGTGTAGATATAACAGAACTCCATTTACAACTAAACGTTTAAAAGGTTGTAATGGTAAAGAAAAAAAAACCAAAATAGCTTCCTTTACCTTAGTGCAGTCCTCCTTCACTTACCTCATCCTTGCATTTTGCTTTTGAATGTCCTTATTTCTTCTGAGAAATCCTCACTTCCTGTTCTTCCTGTTCTTCTGTCTGTAACTCCACACAGTAATGCAAGGCTTTCTCCCTGGTGTGGAGTGTCGTGCTCGCCCCCTCCCTTGGACTACGGAAGAGTCAGGACGCTCTCTATGTTGCAGATAGAGAAAGGAGCTGTGTGTTCGTGGGTGTCTTGACTCTCCTGTAGTCCAAGGGAGGGGGCGAGCACGACACTCCACACCAGGGAGAAAGCCTTGCATTACTGTGTGGAGTTACAGACAGAAGAACAGGAAGTGAGGATTTCTCAGAAGAAATAAGGACATTTAAAAGCAAAATGGAAGGATGAGGTAAGTGAAGGAGGACTACACTAAGGTAAACAAAGCTATTTATGGGAATTTTTTTTCCTGTAGGGAAAATCGGCTGTGTGTACACGGAGAAAAGAAACCAAACAGGTTCTCGGTTTTCGCCTCGGTTTTCCCGGCGGACTTTTGACCGCTGGGAAAACCGATTGTGTGTGTGAGGAATGAGAGCGCTGAAAGCTGAAAATTGGCCTGGGCAGGAAGGGGGTGAAAGTGCCGAGCATTGAAGTGGTTCAGAATGTTATTTCCCTGGCTGTCATCCTTATGCTCTGACTTGTTGTCTGAGTCACTGACCAATAAAAAAAAAATAGAAATAATAGTTCTGACAGTTTTCTGACACGTTTGTTCCTGCTTGTTCCTGGAATTTGATTTAAAAACACTAAACTTAAGACACAGCCAGGCATTTGGCATTTTTTAAAAGGAGGCGGCATGTAATAGCCGCCCCAAAATTTCTTTAAAGTGGAGTTCCACCCTGGAAAAAAAATTAACACAAAATGTTTTCACTTACCTGAAATAGCTGTTGCTAGGCGGAAGTCCCTAATCTGCCTCTTCATCCTCCGCGGTGGATCTTCTTCCCCGTCCTATGCTCTGTTTCTTCTTGTGAATAGGGCGCGCTGTGCATGCGCAGTAGGAAAAGGGCAGTGAAGCCGCACGGCTTCACTGCCTGTTTCCCTTACTGTGGATGGCGGCGCCTGGAGCTGCCAGGATCGAGGAATCGGCCTCGGCGGGGGCCGAAATCGCTGGCAACTAGAACAGGTAAATGTCCTTATTAAAAGTCAGCAGTGTTAGTAGCTGCTGACTTTTAATTGTTTTATTTTTTTTTAACGGACCTCCTCTTTAAGGAAAATAAGTTACCAAGACAGAGAAAGCTCAGGGTTCATTCACAACAGCCTACATCGGGCAGCGATTTCATACACAGGCACAGTGCAAAGGCAAGCCAAGGCAGCACAGTGGTGTGTAGTGGTTAGCACTTTCACCTAGCAGAAAAGGGGGTTGCTAGTTCGAATCCCGACCATAACACCATCTGCCTGGAGTTTGCATGATCCCCCCGTGCCTGCATGGGTTTCCTCCAGGTACTCTGGTTTCCTCCAAGACTCTAAAGACACGCTGGTAGGTTAATCGGATCCTGTCTAAACTGGCCCTAGTATATATATATGTATATATATATATATATATATATATGAATGCGTGTAAGGGGACCTAGGTTGTAATCTCCTTGAGGGTAGGGACTGATTTAAATGTACAATATGTAAAGCGCTGCGTAAATTGACGGCGCTATATAAGTACCTGAAGTAATAATAATAATAAAATAATAGTTAATTTGCAATGGTGTGCGCACCAATAGGGCATGCAGCATGGGAAGCACTACATCACATCACAACACACTGCAGTGAATAAAGATAAATGAAATGTCATTTTGGGGTTGATTTACTAAAACTGGAGAGTGCAAAATCTGGTGCAGCTCTGCATAGAAACCAATCAGCTTCTAGGTTTTATTGTCAAAGCTTACCTGAACAAGCTGAAGTTAGGAGCCGATTGGCTACCATGCACAGCTGCACCAGATTCTGCACTCTCCAGTTTTAGTAAATCAACTTCTGTGTGATATTTTAATAAAGTAATTTTTTTTTATAAATTGTGAGCTGCGTCATTAGACAGCACCAGCATCGCTTCCTTCCCAGCACACACCAGTGTCCTTGGTACAAAGTGTCCGCTGCTGTAAACAATGTGCAGCAGTTCACCAACTATGCTATGGAGATCATTTCTCCTCCCCTACAACCTCTAGTACATATTGCATTTGCCTACAAAACCGGCATTTCCAATGATGTTGATGATGATGATGATGATGTCTGAACAGCAAGGTTGCAGATAACTATCTGCTACACCCATTGTAACCAGTACAGAACATCCATGGGAACCAGTAATATTGGGGATCATAAGGGCACAAAATGTAAAGGCAAATAAAGAAACCGTGAAATAGAACTTAAGAAGTGAACATTATGATGCAGAGATAATACAGGCAGAAACACTCAGAAATGTATACTTTGACGTTTTTTAGTAACATACCTGTTTTTTATGTGGTAGTATACAGCAAGGGCTACGCTGTAAAAGAAAAATGTGCGCTTTAATTTTCTTAAACAGAACAATCAATAAATGACATGATAAAATGTAGATCCAGGTCCGGATCAATCCACTTTGAGACTACCCCTGAAAACTTTTCTCTTTAGAGAAGCCTATCCTGCCCCCACCTAACTGTACCTTTATTTTCTCCATCAGCCCATCCGCCCACAGTTACCATGTTTCCCCAAAAATAAGCCTGGGTCCTATAATAATTTTGGCAACAAAAGACACAGTAGGGCTTATTTTCGGGGTAGGTATTCCCATGTAATGTGCTGTCTTGTCTCTCTCCCTTTTCCTCCCTGCCTGTCAGGAATCCCCAATGTGAACTGAGTTAACGTGCTTGTAAAATCCTATAATCCACTCTATTACAGTAGTATATAATGTACAATGTGTGTGTTTCTATAATATAATTGTGCCAAATACCTTTGTTATAAGAGCCACTCTGCACTTCTGTGACCCGCTGGAGCTCTCTTCCCCACAATTATTTTACAGAAACACACACATTGTACATTATATACTACTGTAATAGAATGGATTATAAAATATTACAAGCATTTTAAACTAGGGCTTATTTTTGGGTTAGGGCTTATACTGCAGCCCTCCTGAAAAATAACGCTAGGTCTTATTTTTGGGGAAACACGGTATTACCAGTTATATCATTTGACACCCCCCCTCTTTTTAGATTGTAAACTCTAACAAGTAGGGCCCTCTGATTCCTCTTGTATTGTATTGTAACTGTACTGTCTGCACTCATGGTGTAAAGCGATGCGCAAACTTTTGGAGCTATATAAATTCTGTATAATAATAATAATAATGTAGTAATGAACACTCTTCTCTCTTAGATTATTGTGTCTCTAGAGGGGCCGGTTCACACCTGAATTGCATAGGAACCTGTGCAGCTTTAGGCGCCTTTCACACTGCCGTGACTTAAATTTGACCACGATTTTGCTGTGATTTTAGGGAATGCCTGTGTAAACTTGAGGTCTATGGACCTCAACTCGCATGAAAGTCAAACCAAAAGTAGTACAGGGACTACTTTGAAGTTGGCACGACTTGAAGTTGCACATATATGAATGGATATCATTGGAGATCACGGGGAACGATTTGTGATGCGACATGCAAAAAAAACGGATCAAATTTGCAGCACATCACATCGCAGTACTGTGAACCTAGGCTTACTGCATATACAGGCAGATTTTTCAGTTGCTTGTTTAGTAACACTTGAAATCTTTAACTAGATGTACATTTACTTCCACAGGAAAGCACGTGTGTAAGAGGAAGAAGTAATAAATGCTTCTATGAACTATAAATAGTCCCTGGTGTGGTCACGCATGCCATATATCTATGAGACGCGTACATTATTCACACTATACAAGCAGCTTAAAGAAAACTATAGCAGGAGGCCTGGGGACAACCTTGAGTTCTGCATTCTTGAGATCTGGAGTCCCCAACACATGGTGGCCTCTGTGCTACCAAGACCCCCTACATCCCACATCTGTACTCTGCCTATTCAGATGTCCAGAATACAATTCTATTTCAATAAAAAGCTCCATCTACCATCCTGGCCTCTTCCATCACTTGTTTCTCCATCAATGGCATATTATGGTATCATCCAGTCAGTCAACATTAGCAAAAAGAGGCAGACTTACCATTTAATGGTATACTTGAGGTTCGGTTGGCTGACTGTGCTGTCATCAAGGTAAATAGTAGAACAAGAGCTGTACTTTCTTCTCAGCTGTCCAGGAGGATGCTATAGAGAAAGGCAAAGAAACCGTCCAATTAAAGGAAGCAAACCTTACGTCAAATCCACAATGCAAACACTCTGGAATATTACAGATAGTGTAATATATCTCTCCAGCAGCCCAGCTTCTCCCCTGCCACAACCTCCTGGCTCAGCATTAGTCAATCAGAAGGTGTATCCTTTTCAGATTCAACACAAGAATAAAACAGAGAATGCAAGAATTGTGACACCACACTTTCGCTTACGGCCCCTTTTACACATGCGGACTGTTTGTCCATTTTTCATTCATCTATTGACTGATAAACAATGGACGTCAGTGCATCTCTATGGGAAAATGGATGTAACCGGATGATCATCCGTTTATATCCGTTTACATCCTCTTCCGTCAACATCCGTTTTTTGAAAGGATCAAAGCCCTACTTTTCTTCAGTTAGGGCCCTTTCACACATGCGGACAGTATGTCCATATTACATCCATCCATTTTCGGATGAAATACGAACATACATTAATCCCTATGGGATAGCGGGTGTCAGCGGATGAAAATCCACTGACACCCGATCTCATTGGTCCCTGCTATGGTCCGATTCTGCAGACAGAGGAAAATCCTATTATTCTTCAGAGCGGATCGGGTGAACACGGACAGACGGTCCATGTTTATCCGATCCCCCCATAGAGGAGAGCGGAGATCGAACAGGGTGGTCCCTGCACAGTGTGCAGGGACCGCCCTGTCGTCTGCCGGCTCAGCGGGGATCAACGGAGCGATCCCTGCTGAGCAAGCAGATATTTAAGGAACGTATTCTCACAGGATCCGATAGTGTGAAAGAAAAAAAAAAACAGATCAGATGAAAAACAAATATAAAAGGACAAGCGATCCATTTTTGCATGATAAGATGGCTCCAGGAATCAAGTGGTTAACCACATGATATCCAGAAGGTTTTACTCCTTTCATGACCGGGCCTTTTTTTTGCGATACGGCACTGCGTTATTTGA
>CM056053.1:63755824-63770824 GCA_029574335.1 Rana kukunoris | reverse complement strand
CATTGACAAGATTCTCCCGTGTAGTTCTGGGCTTATTCCTCACAGTTCTCATGATCATTGAAACTCCACAAAATAAGATCTTGCATGGATCCCCAGACAGAGGGAGACTAACTGTTATTTTGTGCTTCTTTCATTTGCAAATAATCGCACCAACTGTTGTCACCCTCTCACCAAGCTGCTTGGCGATGGTCTTGTATCCCATTCCAGCCTTGTGTAGGTCTACAATCTTGTCCCGGACATCCTTGGACACCCTTGGTCTTGGCCATGATGGAGAAATTGGAATCTGATTGATTGATTGCTTCCATGGACAGGCATCTTTTATACAGTTAACAAGCTGAGATTCGGAGCACTCCCTTTAAGAGAGTGCTCCGAATCTCAGCTCATTACCTGTATAGAAGACACCTGGGAGCCAGAAATCTTGCTGATTGATAGGGGATCAAATACTTATTTCACATATTAAAATGCAAAACAATTTATAACTTTTTTGTATTTTTTTGTTGTTGTTCTGTCTCTCACTGTTAAAATAAACCTTCCATTAAAATTCAGCAGGGGATCAAATACATTTTGCCCTCATTATATATATATATATATATATATATATATATATATATATATATATATATATACATATATTAGGGCTGTGCAAATTAACTTTTAATTAATCGATTAATCTTTAATTTTTTTGATCGACTAAAATTCTTTTGATTGGTACTCATCTCTCTGCCGTCTTCTGGGCCTTCAGGGAGTTCCGTCGGAGATCCGGTAACGTCACAGACACCAGCGGGGCTTGCCGTGTCCATCCGAAGGGCTCCTTTGCTGTGCCTTCATATCTGCATGCCGGCGGGACCTTACTATCTGCCACAAACAAGGGCTGTTATGCCGCGTACACACTATCACTTTTTGTGATGAAAAAAAAACGACGTTTTCAAAAACGTCGTTTTATGTCTTCAAAAAAACGACCAAAAAAAAATTCGAACATGCTTGAATTTTTTGTGTAGTTTTTCAAAATGTCATTTTTTGTGTCATAAAAAGTGATCGTGTGTGGGCAAAACGACGTTTAAAACAACGTTTTTAAACCCGCGCATGCTCAGAAGCAAGTTATGAGACGGAGCTTCAATGGAACAGAGTGCCGTCGAACGTGGTGTACGTCACCACGCTTTGCTAGAGCTTTTTGGAAAAACGATGGTGTGTATGCAACGTCGTTTTGGAAAATGAAGTTTGAAAAACGTTGTTTTGTTTCGTGAGATAAAATTACGTTTTTTTTCATCACAAAAAGTGATCGTGTGTACGCGGTATTACACTTCCCTCTATCAACCTGGGATTCTACAACCATCCACTGGGAGTTGTGATAGTTCCCTTCACGGGACATCTACATGCCGACGGACTGATGTTAACCCCTCCTCATCTGGATTCTGCAGTGGTATCGTTGTACACATTTTTTTACCAGTATCATACTTAGCTACATGTTTTTATGACTGCTTTTGGTACCGTTTGGTATTACTCGCACCATTTTTACAGTTTATGTAGTGTGACAGGATACACGATTGTATGTACACCAGTGAGAGACTGGAAAGGTCAGTGTTCCCTGCCCTGGAGGGGTTAAGCCTGGCCAACAGGTAAACCTCCTCTCTTCCCCCTATTAATTAACAGTCACCTGGTAAGGAAGTGGGAAGTGAGAGCTCAGTGTGAGAGGTATGCTGAGCCGGACGGACAGGTTGGAAACTGTCGGCATTGGAGGAACAAGGTCTGTCACAGATAATTGTTTATTTGGACTGTTATTCTGTTTGTTTTATACTGGAGGCTGGAATAGCCCCTCCAGTACAGTGTAGTGAGGGACACTACTGTTAGTTAGCCTCCTAAATTGGAGTAGGCCATTTTGTTTTGTATTATTTCTTTTGTGTGCAATAAAGCCGTATTTATTGCTTAAGATCAGCGACTTTGCTGCATTACATTACTGCTATTTCTGCGACCTTGTCACAGTAGCTACATCGATTTTATCTCCAGTGCAATATTTATTTGGTTACCTACTTGAAGACTATAAAAGTTTTAATGCCATTCCCATCGAGAGCTGCGTTTGTGTGTTTTTTGTATCCTGCTATCCATTTTTCCAGTGGTTGGTAGCAGTGGCGTAACCAGAGTTATGGGCGCCCGGGGCAGAATTTTTTTTTCGCCCCCCCCCCCCTTGTATAATCATCCACTCTGGTTATAAGGATCTGTAATGTATCCCTCTCAGGGCTTTCAGCATGTACGGGGTAAATTATTGCAGGATTAATCATTTAACCCCTTACTGTAAGGGATTAACAGACTGACCCCCCCCCCCACAACCACAGATCCCCCATCATAGACTGAACCCCCCCCCCCCAATCACAGATCCCCCATCACAGACTGACCCCCCCCACAATCACAGATCCCCCATCACAGACTGACCCCCTAAATAACAGACCTCTCATCACAGATGGATCCCCCCAATCACAGACCCCCCACAATCACAGACCCCCTATTTAACAGACCTCAGACAGTAACCCCCACCATAGTGCAGACCTCAGACAGTAACCCCCAGTAGTGCAGACCTCAGACAGTAACCCCCACAATAGTGCAGACCTCAGACAGTAACCCCCACAATAGTGCAGACCTCAGACAGTATACCCCAGCATAGTGCAGACCTCAGACAGTATACCCCAGCATAGTGCAGACCTCAGACAGTAACCCCCATAATAGTGCAGACCTCAGACAGTAACCCCCATAATAGTGCAGACCTCAGACAGTAACCCCCATAATAGTGCAGACCTCAGACAGTATACCCCAGCATAGTGCAGACCTCAGACAGTAACCCCCATAATAGTGCAGACCTCAGACAGTAACCCCCACAATAGTGCAGACCTCAGACAGTAACCCCTATAATAGTGCAGACCTCAGACAGTATACCCCAGCATAGTGCAGACCTCAGACAGTATACCCCAGCATAGTGCAGACCTCAGACAGTAACCCCCATAATAGTGCAGACCTCAGACAGTAACCCCCATAATAGTGCAGACCTCAGACAGTAACCCCCATAATAGTGCAGACCTCAGACAGTAACCCCCATAATAGTGCAGACCTCAGACAGTAACCCCCATAATAGTGCAGACCTCAGACAGTAACCCCCATAATAGTGCAGACCTCAGACAGTAACCCCCATAATAGTGCAGACCTCAGACAGTAACCCCCATAATAGTGCAGACCTCAGACAGTAACCCCCATAATAGTGCAGACCTCAGACAGTAACCCCCATAATAGTGCAGACCTCAGACAGTAACCCCCATAATAGTGCAGACCTCAGACAGTAACCCCCAGTAGTGCAGACCTCAGACAGTAACCCCCAATAGTGCAGACCTCAGACAGTAACCCCCAGTAGTGCAGACCTCAGACAGTAACCCCCAATAGTGCAGACCTCAGACAGTAACCTCCATAATAGTGCAGACCTCAGACAGTAACCCCCAATAGTGCAGACCTCAGACAATAACCCCCAGTAGTGCAGACCTCAGACAATAACCCCCAGTAGTGCAGACCTCAGACATTAACCCCCAATAGTGCAGACCTCAGACATTAACCCCCAGTAGTGCAGACCTCAGACAATAACCCCCAGTAGTGCAGACCTCAGACATTAACCCCCAGTAGTGCAGACCTCAGACATTAACCCCCCAGTAGTGCAGACCTCAGACATTAACCCCCAATAGTGCAGACCTCAGACATTAACCCCCAATAGTGCAGACCTCAGACATTAACCCCCAATAGTGCAGACCTCAGACATTAACCCCCAATAGTGCAGACCTCAGACATTAACCCCCAATAGTGCAGACCTCAGACAGTAACCCCCAATAGTGCAGACCTCAGACAATAACCCCCAGTAGTGCAGACCTCAGACATTAACCCCCAATAGTGCAGACCTCAGACAGTAACCCCCAATAGTGCAGACCTCAGACAATAACCCCCAGTAGTGCAGATCTCAGACAGTAACCCCCAGTAGTGCAGACCTCAGACAATAACCCCCAGTAGTGCAGACCTCAGACAATAACCCCCAGTAGTGCAGACCTCAGACAGCGGCGTGTGTGGTTTCCCTCAAGCGCGGGCTCCTCCTCCTCTGTGGGTGTGAACAGAGAGGAGGGCCGCCGCCGGGTGTACCAAGATGGCCGCCGCTCCGGAGCTAGGCCGAAGCCAGGGACTTTCCTAGGCCGAGGCTCCGGAGCGCTCCGCGGAGCCGGTGGATGGATTCGCCCCCCCCCCCATTTTTCGCCCGGTGCGACAGCCCCCCCTGCCCCCCCCCCCGCTACGCCAGTGGTTGGTAGCTGCACTGGGAATCAGCCTGCAAGGAGATCAGCTAAAAGTAGTTAGATCTGTATGTGCGTTATGATTAATCAAAATTAGTCGATTAATCGATTAAAAAAAAAGATTAATTAAACACAAACATTTTGATCAGTAACAGCCCTAATATATATATATATATATATATATATATATATATACTACTGGGAGGCCCCTAGGCGGGAGTAGTGAGGGTGTGGGATTAGCCTGCAGTTAGGCTTTAATTACACAATAACATCATTCATTCTCATGAGCTCGTCATATCTGTATGTCTATGTAAAAATACTTACAAATTCCTTTGGGTGGAAGTCCTATCATCAATGTTTACTGCCATGAAAACAGTACATTTTTAGAAGCAGTGACAGGGGTTAATAAGGGAGCTCGGAGACATTTATCTCAGTGTATTGGGAAATGGAAGATGTGCCCTCTGTATCTGACCTTCATTTAGTGAGACCGCCATTCATTGTCTTTGCTGTGGAAAAGCTGATAATGGTGAGTATGCTGCTGAGCATCTACATTATCAACTCCTTTTGAGTTTTAAAACACAGATTAAGGATCTTTATATACTTCTCCAAGTGGAAATGAAAGTGGTATTAAACCCCAAAAAGTAATTTATTGCAGCTTAGCAATCATTAGATGTGGCGGCTGCATTTGTTTTCTGTTTTTAGCTTCCCCCCTTTGTTTTCATCTGATGATCTGGCCAGTAAAACACCTCCTGTATTAAAGTGCCTCCACTCTGGATGAAGGAGCACTCATCATCAGTGCTGCCTATCAGTCTCACCTATCAATGCCCATCAGTGCCACCAATTAGTGCCCTTTAGTGCCACCTATCAGTGCAGCCTCATCAGCGCACATCAAAGGAGAAAAATTACCTGTTTGCAAAATGTTATAACAACCATGAAAACTGTTTTTAAACCCCCCCTTTAAAACTCTCATATGGGTACAGTGTAGCTTTACCGCGCAACTGTCAACGACAGAGCTGAAAGCTAAAAATTGGCCTGGGCATGAAGAGGGTTTAAAACGGAAGTAAAACCTATCAATTTTATTGTTTCAAAAAACAGTTAAAATTCTTGGCATGCCGTAAATGCTAGCTGTCACGTTGGTTGTGCTCTGGCAGTTGTAGATTAAAGAGTGGCCAAGAGGGAAGATTCCTTGGCTGAAAACGATAGGAGGGTTTACTTCCACTTTAAGTGCCCAGTAGGCAAGTGGTTAAGGGTCTATGGGTATCAAAATACTAATTAAAAAAAAAACACGGTGGTATTTAAGTTCTGGGAGAAGAAGGATGGACTAAATCACTTTCCATCTTCTTATGCCAGGCCCCAGGTTGTCATGGCGATTAGAAATTGCGTCCTGGCACCTGAGCTTTTGTCAGCCCATTCAACTGTTGCAGGGACGCACAACTTTTATTGGTCGATGCCTGGGACATGTGGCTCCGGGAGCCGGGCATGTTGTTTTTGTTTTCTACATTTATCCCTGCTGACTTGTCAGGTGGAAGCGTTTGGGCTAAACGCAGCGCAAAACACAACCAAGCGCACTTTAAATGCATGAAAACACGCAGTCACAAACGCGGAGTTATATGTAGTTTCTGGTAAGAATGGGCCCTAAATTGGAACTTCATCCAAAATGGGGAAGTTCTGCTTTTCCACCTCCTCCCCTCTCCAACACTTTGTGATACAAAGTGGGGCAGTGTAGGGTAAAACAAAAGCCAATTCTTTTAATGGTAATACAATACATAGAATCAAATGGGTTTTGTCCCATAAAAACGTGTTCGCCGCTTTGTATTTTATTGACAATTAAAGAATTGATTTTAAACTTTACCCTTTATATTATCCTGTACTGGTGACCCGATTCCACTGATCTATGATGTGAAAGACACCCATTGGAGCTGACAAAACGACATATATATGCCCACAGATTCCGTTCTACATGGTTATGGCAATGGAGCAATTAACATATTATATTTGAACAATTATTACTTACGTGATTTATATAAAGGCTTTTTCGCTTTTCTCTCACTGTGAAAATACAACAAGAACATTAGATTGGCAGTAGCAGAGTCGCGCACAGTTGAAACAATATCTGTGTAGTGATAAGAGGAGTAAATATGTAGAAAGGACACACAATTCCTAGATGTTATTGTATTTGGCCCCAAACCCAGGGCATTTTCTGCTTCATTTGGTTGTAAAATGGTCAGTCTGCCAGAACCTGATTTGTAACTTAGCGGAAGTCACTGATTGGCTTCTCCAGGCGTTCTGCTTCCCGTAACCATTCATACTTCTATGAACAGGGAAGTTGAATGCCTCTCTCTGCACATAAAGTACCGGTATATGATAAATTACAGACCCAGCAGCACAGTATGACCCCCTCCACTTCCCACAGCTGGAGTCCCTGGAAGATGTAGGTTGGTGTGCGATTTAGCTTGCCCAAAAATCTACCCATAAATAAAAAAAAGCAGTTCTGGTAGACTGACCATTTAAAGTGTAAGTACAGCCAGAACGTTACATTTTTTTTTTTTCTAGAGTGGGGAAGTGGTAGAACCTCTGGTAAGTTTTTTTATTGCTGTGTCCTTACTGGAAAGATTCCACCTCTCTATTACCACTGGTTGTCATTGTCAATGGGACAAAATGTGATGGGAATTCAAAACCTTTACAGTTGTCACCAGAACAAGAGGTGAGGGCACACCTTTTCCAAAGGATTTGCCTTTTCCAATGACAACTGTGTAGGAGGAAACTCCTCCTTATTTTAGAGCAGGGGTGCCCAACCATTTGCCCGCGGAGCCCTCTGATGTGGCCCGCGACCTCCTGTTTTGGGATGGTGGGTTTGCCAAGCCAAGATCGTGGGTTTGCCAACCCGCCATCCCAAAGCATCAGTGCTGTGAATGAATCCTGGGGTAGAAGAAGCAAGCGGCTGCAGACCAGAGCCTCATAAGCCGATGCTTTCTATATAGTGCCAACTCCTGTGACAGGCGGAGTGATACCAAATTTGCTCTGCCTGGGGCAGCAACAGCCGGTGATACCTGAATGAAAGACCGTTATTAAAGGTCAGTTTATTACTAAAATCACAGTGTGTATATATTGTGGGTTTGCCAAGCCAAGATCGTGGGTTTGCCAACGCGCCATCCCAAAGCATCAGAGTAGACACGGACCTGTCATCCGCCCGCTCCACTCATTGTGGTCTGTGACCGGTTACCAAGTTGCTTAAGTGGCCCTCGCTCTTCAAAAGGTTGGGCACCCCTGATTTCCTCTTACTTCCTGTTGAGTCCCCAGGACAATAAGGGAAGAGAAATCTCCCCAATGGGACACGGATAGAAAAAAAAGAAACTTACAGGGATGTTCAACCTTCCAGTCATTCTCAATTGGGGTTCCTTGAGCTGTGGCTGGTTAACCTCCCATCTGATGGTACCTACATAGTTGTTGGTCCAACACCAGTCAGCAGTATGACACCAAAGATTTTTTTTTAGCCAATTGTAAGGTTGGTACTCTGACCACCACTCTAAAGGGGGCATTCTCACTGACCACCAATGTAAGGGGCATAATTTTCACTAATTTTAGCGGGGGTTCTCTGAGACCCAAAAATAATTTCAAGGGTTTCTCTGGCATAAAAAAAAAAAAGGTTGCGAAAGACTGATCTACTCTATTCAAAATACGAAAATGTTTTAGCTATACATATACTTTATTGTTTCTGCAAGACAGTGGAAACAAAAAGAGATGGGTAGACTCACAAAAACTGGAGTACACAGAACCTGGTGTATATGTGCGTGGTAGCCAATCACTTTCTAACTTCAGCTTGTTCAATGAAGCTTTCACAATAAAACTTTGAAGCCGATTGGTTAATATGCACAGCTGCACAAGATTCTGTGTGCTCCAGTTTTAGTAAATCTCCTCCATTGGGACACAACTATGCATATTATAGAATACGATAAGAGACACCATTTTTGTTTCAGTTGTTTATTTTTATGTTGCTCTTAAAGTCTAACTATAGGCAAAACTTTTATTTTTTTTCCATGTTGGACAGATATAATTTTTTTTAGCTATCTGTGCCCTATTGCAGAGATTTCACTTCCTGTTTCATAGCCAAAACAGGAAGTGAGAAAAAATCCCTGCAAATTAAAATAATTACTTGGGGACCCCCAGTTCACTAGGACTAGTGTCCCCATTGTCCCCTCTATTCCTTTTCTAGGGACAAACCACAATTTGGGATTATCTTTTACTTTCACGTTCAATGATAATGGTAAACAGGGCAAATAGAGAGGGTGAATCTCCTTAACGAGGGCGCAGACAACAATAAAAACTGACAGGTGTTCTAACCCAGTGTTTCTCAACTCCAGTCCTCAAGACGCCCCAGCGGGTCATGTTTTCAGGATTTCCCACAGGTGAAACAGCTGTGGTAATTACAAAGGCAGCGAAACAGATCAAATCACCTGTGCAAAATAATGAAAAGCCTGAAAACCTGACCTGTTGGGGTGCTTTGAGGACTGGAGTTGAGAAACGCTGTTCTAACCTATCACCCCTCTATCCTAAACTAAAGATAAAGCTTTGCCTTTAGGACCACTTTAAAGGTACATTTTGTTTTCCCTAAATAGCTTCCTTTACCTTAGTGCAGTCCTCCTTCACTTACCCCATCCTTACATTTTGCTTTTAAGGCTGCATTCACACCTAGGCGACACGATACGCCGCGTACGCGGCTTATCTTGCCGCCTGTAGAAAAAAAAAAAAGTTTAATCTTTCTTTAACATTGCGGTCTATGAGGGAACGCCAATGTCGCCTGAAAAAAAGGGTCCGGGACTTTTTTCAGGCGACAGTCGTGGAGATGTGAACCATCTCCATAGACCGCAATGTTATTTCACATCTCGAGCGACAAGAGCGACGGGCAACCAGCGTTTTGTCGCTCAGATGTGAATGGAGCCTTAATGTTCTTATTTCTTCTGAGAAATCCTCACTTCCTGTTCTTCTGTCTGTAACTACACACAGTAATATGAGGCTTTCTTCCTGGTGTGGAGAAAGCCTCTTGAGGGGGCAAGCAGGAGTGTCAGGACACTCTTTACTTTGCAGATATAGAAAGTATCTGTGTGTTAGTGGGTGTCCTGACACTCCTGCTCGCCCCCTCCCCCCTCAAAAGGCTTTCTCCACACCAGGGAGAAATGGAAGGATGAGGTAAGTGAAGGAGGACTGCACTAAGGTAAAAGAAAGCATTTTTTTTTTACCTTTACAAAGCCTTTAAGGCTCAAATATCAATTTTAGTATTTGCTAAAATCTACTTTAAAGGCCAAGTTCACCTTTAAATAAAATATAATAAAAGTGTGTTTTTTTAGGTAAAATAAAGGGAATTTATTTATTGTACACGGGAGCCTGAAAAGTATTGCAACCGTGATCAGCGGATGTTAGATGCAATGTTAGGCTCCTACAGCTCTCTGCCTTGTAGGGCTTTCCGTTGCTGTGCTGCAGGAAGCTTAATTTGCAGCCCACTAAGAACTACAAGTCCATTTGCTGAGGTGGCAGACGGGACTTGTAGTTTCTTTATTTACAGATCTCTGTGAACAAATTATTTCACTTTCCGATTGGAGACCTGCACAGCCGTGCCAATTTTATATGCAATAGTGGCTGAGGAGGGAGAACCCCTGTCAGCTCCCCTGGGCTCCGGGGGTGAGGGTTGGGGTGCTTAGCTACATGTACACCCTGAATAAAACACGATGATAAAAAGTGGAGCTAGCCTTTAATTCTTTTTCCCAATATTTTATATTTTACAGGCAGAAAGCCATGCTTGATAGAAAAAAAAGTAAAATTATCATACCATCTGTTTGGGATTTGCTGAGGAAGATTGTGCTTGCCCGAGGATGATCAGAGGGGTTAAATTCCATATTCATATCTAGAAATAAAAAAAATAAAAAAATGTAATCTGCATGTAGTTTAAGAGGGAGAGCAATGTAAGCATTGTTTATTCAAGCAGACAACAGCAATTTATAGACAAGCAAACAATTTGGCATCCCCAGACAAAAAGCAATTTATATTGCTAAAGAAATTATTTCTGCATAATAAGGCAACCTATGGCAGGAACAATCAAGAAGGAAAACAAATATAGAGAAGAAAATGGGGCACTGAATATGACAATTCAAGAGGATGATTTGGTTTCTCTACCCTGATAAATTATTTTATGTGTGAGCCATGCAAACAAAGCGGCTCCAGTCTATAATACAAGTTTCTAAAGTTGCCCATGTAAGCATGCCCATAGACTATAGCAGATATCCGATCACACCTATGGGGCACCTATGGAAACCGCTGGGTGAGAGCCATCATGGAGGACAGATTAGATAATGTTATCTGGCTATTGTATGCAGCACCCATGGGTGTAATAAGCCACAGCACCCATGGGTGTAATAAGCCACAGCACCCATGGGTGTAATAAGCCACAGCACCCATGGGTATAATAAGCCACAGCACCCATGGGTATAATAAGCCACAGGGTATAATATGGTACAGCAATCATGGGTATAATAAGCCACAGCAATCATGGTTATAATAAGCCACAGCAATCATGGGTATAATAAGCCACAGCACCCATGGGTATAATAAGCCACAGTACCCATGGGTATAACTAGCCACAGCACCCATGGGGATAATCCGCAGCACCCATGGGGATAAGCCGCAGCACCCATGGGGATAACCCACAGCACCCATGGGTATAATAAGCCACAGCACCCATGGGGATAAGCTGCAGCACCCGTGGGTATAAGCTGCAGCACCCGTGGGTATAAGCTGCAGCACCCGTGGGTATAAGCTGCAGCACCCATGGGTATAAGCCGCAGGCGTCTATAGAATGCCATCAGCCAAAACACAAATGACCACCCAATTCCTTACATCGCCCTTCAGTGTATATAATCAGCTTCACACATCACTACCAGTCAACTTCTCTCATATTTCTTGTTAAGATTCAACAATTACATCCCCCAGACAATCTGATAGATGAGATCCAATAAGACTGATATAGGCTGGCTATAAATGACCCATTTTTTTTATGTTCAACAAGCAGGTTGAACGAAAAAGAAAATGACTTGATTTCCCGCTTACACATTTAAGGTGGATGGAGGAATCACTCCCACTGAGCTGTTGTATTTTGACAGTGGGGAGACTTCCACGCCATCGGAATACATCAATCAGCACTGCCGGCTATAGCCTGTAGCATTGATTGAGTGGCAAAAATCCGACGATGATTGTATAGAAGTCGATCTGTCCGTGCTAAGCCGGCCAAATTTGGATCTATGGTGTTAGAGAAAAAATAAATACATTTAAAGAGGGGCTGTGTACATGTAGTCAATCCTACAGCAAAAAAATGAAAGTTAAAGCTTGCTTAGTGACCATGGCAAGCTACCCTAATAACCCCCTGATCTCGGTTTTATAAATTAGTCTCGTCTGTCCTGCATCAAAAGGTAAATTAAAGAAATTACTATGTTACCATAGAAATGATATGGTCGCTTCATTTTTTATTTTTTTCATGTACTTGGAAAATAGTCAGTGGAATCCAGCTGGCTGCTAGGCACAAAAAGTCCCTTTTCTAGGTGAGGCCTTGTATTTACCATCTTTAGGGCTATATATCATTTGGGCTGGATTCACACCTATGCATTTTTAGTGCTTTTTGCATTTTGCACAGTCCATTCCACAGGAACGTGGAATTTAGGTGTAAACCAGCCCAGAGTTTTATTTGTGCCTTTGGATTTTGTAAATAAAAAATATTTTGCACCCAAGAGTATATAGTTCATGTAGAAAATTCTATCATTTTATTTATTCCAACGGATGATCCTGATTGTTGTTTAAAATCTTCATTATTCTATTCAAAATAAAAAAAATAGAAAACTTTGAACTATTTCATTTCATTGTGGCTTGCGACTGGTTACCAAATCACCAAAGTGGTTGAAAGGCAGTTTTTTTTTATCGTATTGCATTCTGTGCATTAAGATAAAAATCCTTCTGTTTGCAGCAGCCTCCATAATACATACCTGCGGTCCATATAGATCCAGCCATGTTGCAGGAGTGTCTTGGCCCGGGACTGCCCTCCTCATTGGCTGAGACAGCAACGCGGCACCATTGGCTTCTGCTGCTGTCAATCGAAGCCAGTCAGCCATTGAGGAGAGAAAGGGGGCTGGGCCAGGTCGCAGCTCCGTGTCTGAATGGACACAGGGAGCTGTGACTTGGCTCAAGTGCCCCCATAGCAAGCTGCTTGCTGTAGGGGCAGGAGGGTAGGGTTGCCAACTCAGCACCTCATCCCTTTAAACCCTGAACACATATGAATTACACAGGTTCCGAGGCTAATAGAATGCAGATAAGGCACCAAGTGCATTTAATTGCCACCTGAATCAGCCACAGAACCTGTGTAATTAATATGTGTCCGGTTTAAAGGGATGAGGTGGCAACCCTATAGGAGGAAGGGGCCAGGAGAGACAGCGAGAGATCCGAGAAGAGGAGGATCTGGGCTGCTCTGTGCAAAACCACTGCACAGGGCAGGTAAGTATGACTTTGCAATCATTTTAAGGCTCATTTCACACTTCTGCAACTTAGAATCTGCCTTGGGAGACCCCAAGTTGCAGGACATGCGAAATTCAATGTGTGATTACGGGAGCCGTCGAGAGCCATCCTGCAACTTCAGAAAAAAGTTCCTGCACTACTTTGGTCCGTCTTTTGATGCAACTTTGGGCCAAAGCATGTAAAGTCAGATCAAATTTGCACGAAAAGTCGCATCAAAGTTGCACTGTAAAGTCGCAATGCGAGTCACATGACTGTCATCTCACAAGTGTCAAAGGAGCCTAGGTGGCCCTTGCTCTTCAAAAGGTTGAGCACCCCTGATCCAGCCCCTCGCCACGCTGACATCTGAAACAAAAAAGAAAGGCTTTAGACACATTTCAATGTCATATCTCCCAAATATCTCAAGTGTCAGGAGGTACAGAATACAGATAACAGAAGTTAGAAACTACAAAACGGATAGTATTTTCCCGGTGGGAGAACTTGGAACATTTTGTCATGTTTCAGCCAACAATCCCCACAGTGCCCTGCAGGGAGCGGGTCCGGGCTCACTCCTTGTTCTGTACTGGAGATGGTGAAATCAATATTACAAAGAGGCCGACGTCAGAAACACAGAACATTTCTACAATGTGTTATTTCTGTTATAAGGGAAAGAAGTAGAACTCTGAGAATGGGCTTAAAAAATGTCCCCCTTCATTTCAGATATTGTGGCTAAACCACTTCTTATTATTAAAGCCGGCAAAGGTGCTCCAAATAACACGCCGCATTTAAACTCATTAAATGTGCTGAGTGGTGGTAATTATTATCCTGGCATTCAACACATGCAGCCAGCTCCAATCATGGCTGGATCTCTATAGTTACCAGTAGGAAAGAATGCCCAGAATCTGAGCCTCTGAGAGTATATGGTAATGTGTTCACTGACTTCAGCACAAACCTCTCTGAGATCAATGTGTATTTTCTGTACTTGCATAAAATGTTTAGTGTGACAAAAAAATGTCACCGCATCCAAGGACTGGTAAGCAGGGCCGGTGCTACCACTAGGCAAACTAGGCAGCCGCCTAGGGTGCCCTGCTGCCTAGGGTGCCCGGCCACTGGGGTTCCTATTCTCTTCTCTCTGCAGAAAGCAACTATGTATCTGCATCAGCAGGCAGCCACCGCTCTGTTTACACATAGTGTCAGAAGCGCAACGACGGTGGAGGACTGTGTCTGTGTCCCGACTTCTGAATGAATGGAAGCAATCAATCATTCATTGAGGGGCGCTGGTAAGACTGCATTTGATGGGCGCTGGTGAGGCTGCATTTGATGGGCGCTGGTGAGACTGCATTTGATGGGCGCTGGTGAGACTGCATTTGATGGGCGCTGGTGAGACTGCATTTGATGGGCCCTGGTGAGACTGCATTTGATGGACGCTGGTGAGACTGCATTTGATGGACGCTGGTGAGACTGCATTTGATGGACGCTGGTGAGACTGCATTTGATGGACGCTGGTGAGGCTGCATTTGATGGGCGCTGGTGAGACTGCATTTGATGGGCGCTGGTGAGACTGCATTTGATGGGCGCTGGTGAGACTGCATTTGATGGACGCTGGTGAGACTGCATTTGATGGACGCTGGTGAGGCTGCATTTGATGGACGCTGGTGAGGCTGCATTTGATGGACGCTGGTGAGGCTGCATTTGATGGACGCTGGTGAGGCTGCATTTGATGGACGCTGGTGAGGCTGCATTTGATGGACGCTGGTGAGGCTGCATTTGATGGGCGCTGGTGAGGCTGCATTTGATGGGCGCTGGTGAGGCTGCATTTGATGGGCGCTGGTGAGACTGCATTTGATGGGCGCTGGTGAGACTGCATTTGATGGGCGCTGGTGAGACTGCATTTGATGGGCGCTGGTGAGACTGCATTTGATGGGCGCTGGACCACTGAGCTAGTGGGGTTGTTGACTTCCACTGACACTGGCCCATTTCCTTCTCCCTTCCATTTAAGGGTCCTTGCACATGGGCTTTCTGCCCGGTGGACTCCTCTTTGCTCAGCGGGGGATCGCTCCGCTACGCTGTTCCCCTCTGAGTAGGCGGATGACAGGTCCATCTCCGTTCACTGTGCAGAGACGGACCTGTCAAAGCTCGGCTCTCCTCTATGGGGAGAACAGATGAA
>CM056053.1:63703324-63750824 GCA_029574335.1 Rana kukunoris | reverse complement strand
GGTTTCCCTTATTGAGTAAGCGCCACATTATCATCTTTATATTTACTCATTACTGAGTGGGAACACGCAATGTTGGCAGCCACTCATTGATTTTTTATTTTGGTTGCGCATTACTGTTTTTATTTTATCTTAAGCCTAAATAAAGATCTTGCATGATGATGATGCAATTTTTTTCTATCTTATAGAATTGTACAAGGATTCCCCGGTCTGGAGAGCTCCAAGGCCGCGGACACAATAGAGAGAATTATGAATGAAAGTAATCCACTAATAAGCCTGTATCTTTTGTAAACAAACCACAAGGGCATACCTGATTTGTTACAAATTAAAGCGGTATCAAACCGAACAGCAAGCATTTAATATATTTCAGCTTCTCAGATGTGATGGCTGCATTCGTTTTCTTTTATAGGCTTTCTTTTTTCTATTTTCATCTGGTATTGCAGCCAGTAATGCCTTGTACACAGGGGAAAACCGAGAACCTGCTCGGTAGCTTTTTCCCCCTACACACGACCGGGTTTACTGCCATGAGAGCTTTGGTTGGGAAACCCGGGCGTGTGTATGCTCCACCGCATATTTTCCCCATAGGTAAACTTCCGGCTTAAAAACCGCCCGTAAAAAAGAGAACATGCACTCATTTTTCCTGCCGGGAATCCTGGCAGTTTTCCTGTTGGGAAAAATGCGAAGGAGCATACACACGGACGGTTTTCCCGGCAAAAAGCTGTCATCGCTGTTTTCCCGATGGGAAAACTGGTCGTTTGTACAAGGCATAAGTCTCTTTTTTTTTCAAAAGAACTAGCTCTCTTACAAATGTATCAGTCAGGCCCCGTACACACGGCCGAGGTTCTCGCTGAAAATCAGCGAGAACCTCGCTGGAATGCACATTCCAGCGAGGACCTCGGCCGTGTGTACGGTCTCAGCGAGCTTCCCGTCGGGAAGCCCGTCGAGCCGAAATAGAGAGCACGCTCTCTATTTCCTCGACGGCCCGCCTGGAAGAATGGCTGGTTGCCATTCCCGACGGGCGGGTCGCCGAATCCGACGGCCGGGAGAGAACCTCGACGGGCGGAACGATGTGTTCTACCCGTCGAGGTTCTCTGCCGTGTGTACGGCACCTTAGAGGGGTTAGACAAACCATTTATCACCGACAGGGGTGCTTACAATGATCAACTTTATTTATGTAAATACGTTATCCCAAAAGGCACAAAACTGTTGCTGTAGCGGTTTATAAAGTGTGAGCTGGAGTTTGGCTTCAATTTGTTAGTGTAGCTAGTTCTGAGGAGATTTTCTCTTCCTGGTTAGCATTGCAGTGAAGCCTGGGCATACATCCAAGACAGCTGATTGGAGGAAAGGCACACGCCCTCTCTCCTCATAGGTAGAGACTTTCAGAGCTGATCGTTGTATAGTTCAGGGCTCTGCTAATCTATTTATATCATTCTCCCCAACACATAATGCCATCTGCTTTTATCATACGTGACAGAGAACTTGTCAGAAGTTATCAGGCTGATAACAGAAGAACGGATCAGACGACAGCTACGGGACAGAGTGCTTTGAAGAGAGATAAGAAAACACTGCAGATATATGTGTCCAGCTCAAACTTCATGACTCGGGTTTACATCCCCTTAAGCCTGGCAAACATGATGAGGTTATCGGACAAATAATCGTCCATTTTTTATTTATTTTTTTGCATGCTAATCTCACATAGAAAATGAAGAGGTTACTAAAGTTACGACAATTCTCGTACGACAGAATAAAAATACGTAAGTGATGTCATGTGTTGTATTTGTATTGCATTTTCAGTCGAAAACTTGTCCCATCGGATAATTCTGCATGACCTGTCCTGATCTGCTCTCGAAAGCTGTGTACTAGCGATCAGATTATCATTCGATCGCTTCAAAAGCAATCTTTTTTCGTACGATTTTCTGACACACAGTGAATGGTTTGGGGATAATGAATGCATTTGTGCCTTTTATACATGCCTACAGTTCAGTTTAAAGTGTCATTAAACCCACATCATACAAAATGTATCAATGTATTACAGGCTGTTCATACCCACTATGAGATTTGTTTTCTGTATTCTGCAAAAATGCTGGTTGATCTTGCTGCTCTCTCTCTCCTCCATCTGTTCATGTCCCCAATTCAGCTAGGGATTTTATAGCTATGGTGGCAACTCTGCACATGCTCAGTTTTCAGTGATGTTCTATTCTGAGCATTTCCTTCATATCATATCTGAGCAGCCCATGTGACTATAGAATGTATAATGTGGGTGTATACCGAGTGGTAAAAGACAGCCCACCCCCTCCCTCCTCCTCCGTGCCCACAAACCAGCTAAACACAATGGTTATGGGATATTGCATGTAGATTAATGGAGACTTCATCTCCCTGTTATTCTAAGACACAGGCTGGAGGGGCATGATACAGCCTGTGACTGTGAAAAATCTTTTATATTAAAGATTTGATTTCAAATAAATATTTATATGACAATTTAAAACAGTTTATTGATATTATTATTATTATTATATTTTTACTTTATATTATTGATATTGTTTATTGATACTTTGTATTTCAAAGGCTGTTTTTTTTCTATTTTGAACATGTGACCAGTAGTAGAGGACTAAAAGCTCCTCCTGCTTATGTTTCCCTGCAGACAGGCTGGGAGAGAGCTGGGTCATGTGATAGCTGTATATCGATTCTTTATTAAAATAATTACAGTGTCATCATCCACATACAGAAATAGAAGGGACAATGTAGATTAAACAGTGTGTGTTTAGTATCACTTTAAAGGCCAGCTCTAGTAATAAAGCATTGGGGTCTTCGGTTTGCATCTCTTTTTTTGATGGGAAAGAGTATCAGAGAAATAAATGCAAAATACAGAATCTGCTACGAAGCAAACAATGTTGCAGAGTCGCACCCCTCCTATTAGGTGACAGTATGATGTGGGTTTCCTTAGAAACTATTACAGGATGCGAGATGTCCTACATCATGTATACTGACACAGCGAGGGGAAATGCTTACATCATAGAGCTCCATTCATATCTTCACTAGCAGCAATCATTACCCATAGGATGACATAAGCACTGCTATATTTATTGAGAAATAGTGATTTCCCTTTCCAGAATTGCAGGTAAGATCTTCTGCCTGCCAACCTATATTCACCCCTTCCATACAGGGCATTTTCACCCCCTTCCTGCCCAGACCAATTTTTAGTTTTCAGCGCTGTTGCACTTTGAATGACAATTGCGCGGTCAGGCAACACTGTACCCAAATAAATCGTTATGGTTTTTTTCCCCACACAAATAGAGATTTCTTTTAGTGGTATTTGATCATCTCTGCGGTTTTTATTTTTTGCGCTATAAACAAAAGAAGAGCGACAATTTAAAAAAAAAACACAATATTTTTTTCTTTTTATTTAATACATATCACAATATTTTTTTTAAAAAACTTTTTTTCCCCTCAGTTTAGACCGATACGTATTCTTCTACGTATTTTTGGTAAAAAAAAACGCAATAATCGTATATTGATTGGTTTGCGCAAAAGTTATAGCATCTACAAAATAGGTGATAGATTTATGGTATTTTTTTTTTTTTTTTTTTTACTAGTAATGGCGGCGATCTGCTTTTTTTTTTTGTGTGACCGTGACATTGCGGTGAACATATCGGACACTTTTGACACGTTTTTGGGACCATTCACATTTACACAGCGATTATTGCTATAAAACTGCACTGATTACTGTGTAAATGTGACTGGCAGGGAAGGGGTTAACACTAGGGGGCGCTGAAGGGGTTAAAATGTGTCCTAAAGTATGTTCTAACTGTAGGGGGAGGGGGACTCACAAGGGGAGGAGACCGATGTGTGTTCCTCTGTACTGGGAACACACATCGATCTCCTCACCGCTGACAGGAGGTGGATCTGTGTGTTTACACACACAGATCCACACTCCTGACGTGATTGGCGGAAATCGCGGGTCCCCGGCGGCAATCGCAGCCGTCGGGCACGCGCGCGGGAACGCGGGTGGTGCCGCGCGCGCCCTAGAACGCCGTGAAGACAGGACGTTGTGCAACGTCCAGTCTCATCGGCGAGGGGATGACCATAGCGTCATTTCCCTATGGGCTGGAATTGAAGGGGTTAACCACTTGATCTCCGGAAGATTTACCCCCCTTCACGACCAGGCCATTTTTTTGCTATACGGCACTGCGGTACTTTAATGGACAATTGAGCAGTCATGCAAAGCTGTACCCAAATAAAATTTATGTCATTTTTCCCATTCATAGAGCTTTCTTTTGGTGGTATTTGATCACCACTGCCAGGGGTACTAAATTAAAATTCACGGAGGTCCAACCAGTAAAATTTCGAATTCACTTTTTTTCCAGCCCTTTCCTCCTATATCACATTCCCTTACATTAGAGTCCTCACCCCTAGACCCCTCCCCCACACAAACACATGACAGTCCTCCGTTTCACATTAGTGTTTTCAGGCCCTTTGCACTAGACATGTGCAGACTGGAATATTTTGTTTCGTTTTTTCGTTTTCGTTTGGAAAATAAATGTATTTAGTTACTCCCGAAAATCGTTTTGATTTATTTCGTTTTTCGTTGGGGAATAGCTTTCGTCCGAAAATCCAATAATACTTGGTTTCTGTCGAAACTTCTAATCTTTACGTCGAATCGTACATTTGCGTTCGAATATTCCGCCTACAAGAATTCTAATGTTGTATGACTAGTAATAATGTCGAATCTATTTTCTCATAAATCGAAATCTAATCTCTGTAATGTCGAATCTATTATTTCTATAGTGTCGAATCTTTTCTCTATAATGTCGAATCTTTTCCCTATAATGTCGAATATTTTCCCTATAATGTCGAATCTCTCTATACCGAATTTTTACCGCAACCAAAACAAAAATAAAGCATTTTTTATGTCGGATCTTTCGGTTTTCGTTTCTTGCGCTTTCGTTATCGTTTGTTAAAACGATAACGAAAAAAAATGATTTTCGAACGAAAATGCATTCTGACGAAAACGAATGCACATGTCTACTTTGCACATCACCCCCACCCACTTCTTCACAGTAGTGTACTGAGCCCCCCTCCACACACCCCTTTATTAGCAGCAGTCTTCAAACCCCCCTTCAAATCATCACCCCTGCCCCAAACTACTGCCCCTTTACATCACACCCCCCCCTGCAGAACTGTGCCACTTCACATCTCCCCCACACAGCATTGCCCCCTTTACTTCTCCCCACAACACAAATCCCCCCCACCAGTAGTGTGCTCTGCCCTCTTCATCTCAAACACCTACCCCACAGCACTGCCTCCACCCCCCTTACAGCCCTGTCCCCTCTCACATCATAACCCCCCATCCACAGTAGAATGATCTGCCCTCCTCAGATCAACACCCCCCCCCCCACAACACTGCCCTCTTTTCACATCTCCCCTGCACAGCATTGTCCCTCGTTACATCCCCTCCGCCACAGCACTGCCCCCTCCTTTTACATCACCCTCCACTTCAAATGTTATCCCCCTTCCCCATTACATCACACACACAACCAGAGTAGTGTCCTCTGCCCTCCATCAGTCTCCTTCCTTAGACAGAACATGGGAGCGGGAGCTGTCATAACATTTCTGGATCAGGTGTGGGAGGCACAGCACGGCATCCAACAGGGAGCGGGAGATCAGCAGCTCCCGTGTCTGTTCAATGCTGTGCTGTGCCTCCCACACCTAATCCAGAAATGTTTTGTCCCCGGCTATCCACTCTGCTGTTAAGAGTACCCTTTCTGATCTAATCAGGGAAGGAATGGTGAGTGCAGTGGGATGGCCTTTTTCTTCTCGTGTTGATCCTGGCCTGGCCAAAGATTTTTTTTTTATTCCTAACCACAAGGCCTGCCATGGTTTTGCACCGGGCACATGCACTTATTCACTTTCCCTTTTTTTATGTATGTTTATCACTGCACTTTTTTGCACAGGTCTGTTTGCACTTTTTTTTACTGCCACGATTAGTAGGGTGTAGGTCCTGGTCAGGTTATCTCCCTCTCATGGGGTCTCATGGGGAGCCCCACCTAGTATTTAGGGTGGCCTGTTTCGACAAGCCTTCTGAAGAAAGGGGTCTGCTTGGTTTCGACTGGATGGACCATTGAGTATCGCAGTCCCTGTCAGGAGCCCCAGGGCCAGGGGATTAGTGTAAGGGTCCTTTCTCTTTTGTGTGCACTTTTTTTGTGTGCTTGATGCGCTTGATCTTTTCCCGGGCTTCTTGGCTTTACATTGGCTTTCCATTGGCTCACGCTGCTATTAATCAAATCCAATGACGTTGGCGCCGGGGGCCGAGTCCTGCAATCGGCAGCTATGGACATCGAATGCAGAACTCGGGAGCACGCCCGCAAGGTAACCCCCTTGGGAGAGCGCTTCCCAGAGCGGGCTATCTGAAGCGGGGAGGAGCCGACAGAGTCGCCGGGGAAATCCAGAAAACACTGTTTGGGGCCACTTAAGTATGATATGTTTGTTATAAAAAAAATTGAGCCTTTACAATCACTTGTAGATAATAGCTAAATATATTTATCTCACTGTAAAAGAAAAATGAAATTGTGATGATAAATTAAAGGGAAGACCACCCAATCTGAAATGTTTGATATATATTAGTGAGCTGAACCCCAAACTTTTGATATTTCTCAGTGATGAGCTTGGTAATTATCCGTCACCCAGAGTCATTGGCACTACCCAGGTTCCAGATCTGGATAACACAGAATATATACTGATTACACTATGTATGCCTGGCTCCCCAAACCAATTTTCCTTTTTTTTCTTTAAACGTGTTTTGTTTTACATTATATGAAGAACAGGGAAAAGCTGGCCAAACGGAATTTTGAATTTAAGTGGAGGCGATTTTTAATGTTACCTTATCAGCCTGAAACACATTAGACGTTATCCGTTAATTCGCCATTTCACATTTGTGCTGAGCTTCCATTAAATGAGGACTTCTTGTAACATAAACGTCCAAGAGTTGCTGAATGTGATATTTCATTGGGAATAAATGAATCCTTGTAATGAGCAATCAAGATGTTGACTGATATTCCAAGTTTTCAGTTATTTCTATAGCGCTGGAAGTGGCGAGTCGCTCAGATTGATTATAGCGGATTGCAGATTTCCTAAGACTGAGCTGTAAATGTCAGTACGTGTGTCCATGTGTTCTGCACCTCGTGTTCTTCTATCTGAAATCAATCAGCATGCTTCTTCAGGTGAGTGATTCAGAAAATACATCTTAAATGGAGCTCAGCAATGGCAGCTCTCGTATTTCCATCAGTGCAGGTTTCCTATAAAACCCCCCAAAAAATTCTAATGCAGTATGGAACAGTTCGAACCTCTTTCAAATTTAGATTGCTGTTGGTGTCCTCACTGAGAGGTGACAAGGGTGTCAACAGGTCAGAAAGTGAGCACACCATCTATGGATGAATCCAGGCACTTTATCAACACGTCATACTCGCAACATTTCAGGACCTCTCAGGACCCCTTTATCAAGGTAACATCCTGCTCTGCCCAAAATGTGATCAGTATGTTATACAAGTGAAGTCTTTTCTTTTTGCTTCATTTGTGGTGTCCAGGAATTCATCCATCAACCACTTCCTGCCCGATTAACCCCTTCCATACAGGGCATTTTCACCCCCTTCCTGCCCAGACCAATTTTTAGTTTTCAGCGCTGTTGCACTTTGAATGACAATTGCGCGGTCAGGCAATACTGTACCCAAATTAAATCATTATGTTTTTTTCCCCACACAAATAGAGCTTTCGTTTGGTGGTATTTGATCATCTCTGCGGTTTTTATTTTTTGCGCTATAAACAAAAGAAGAGCGACAATTTTAAAAAAAACACAATATTTTTTTCTTTTTATTTAATACATCTCACAATATTTTTTTTTAAAAAAACTTTTTTTCCCCTCAGTTTAGACCGATACGTATTTTACGTATTTTTGGTAAAAAAAAAAACGCAATAATCGTATATTGATTGGTTTGCGCAAAAGTTATAGCGTCTACAAAATAGGTGATAGATTTATGGCATTTTTATTTTTATTTTTTTTACTAGTAATGGCGGCGATCTGCGTTTTTTTTTTTGTGACCGTGACGTTGCGGCGGACATATCGGACACTTTTGACACGTTTTTGGGACCGTTCACATTTACACAGCGATTATTGCTATAAAACTGCACTAATTACTGTGTAAATGTGACTGGCAGGGAAGGGGTTAACACTAGGGGGCGCTGAAGGGGTTAAAATGTGTCCTAAAAGTATGTTCTAACTGTAGGGGGAGGGGGACTCACAGGGGGAGGAGATCGATGTGTGTTCCTCTGTACTGGGAACACACATCAGTCTCCTCACCGCTGACAGGAGGTGGATCTGTGTGTTTACACACACAGATCCACACTCCTGCCGTGATTTCCGGAAATCGCGGGTGCCCGGCGGCAATCGCGGCCGTCGGGCGCGCGCGCGCGCGCGCCGCCGGCGGCGCGCGCGCGCGAACGCCGTGAAGACAGGACGTTGTGCAACGTCCTGTCTCATCGGCAAGGGGATCACCATGACGTGATTCCCCTATACGGCGGTAGGGAAGGGGTTAATAGCAGATTGACGTTCGGGAAGTGGTTCTGTTATCCTGACTGGGCGTCATATGCCCGTGGGGGCGCAGTGTGTCACCGATCTCGGTAAAGACATGATCAGCCGTGTCCAATCACAATGTAAACAGGAAGAGCCGCTGATCGGCTTTTCCTCACTCACGTCATACAGACGCAAGTAGAGGATAGCCGATCAGCGGCTCTCCTGACAAAGACGGTTCGTGCTGATTGTTTATCAGCGCAGCCCCCCCTCGAATGCCCACACTGGACCACCAGGGAAGCTGCCAGGACAACCAGAGAAGCCTTCAACATGTAGATGGCCAGATACATCCCCCATCGCCATCCACATGTGCAAAATATGCCCAACATATGCCAATCAGTGCCCACACATGGGCACTGACTGGCACCATTATAGTACCAAAAAAAACAGTGATGCCCAGCAATGCCACCCACCAGAGTAATCAGTGCCACTCAGTGCCCCTCAGTGCCATCTATCAGTGCCCATCCATGCCTATCAGTGACCATCCATGCCACCTATCCGTTTTACCCATATGTACCCATCTGTACCCATCAGCGCCACCCATAAGTACCCATCAGTGCCACCTATTAGTGCCCATCAGTGTCACCTATCAGTGTCACCTCATCGGTGCCGCCTTATCAGTGCCCATCAGTGCCCGTCAGTGCAGCCATATCAGCACCCATCATTGAAGAAGAAAAGTTACTTATTTACAAAAAAAATTAACAGAAAAATAAAACATTTTTTTTAATTTATTTTTTTAATCTGTGTTTTCTTACTCGATGCGCAAAAAATAAAAATGGCAGAGGTGATCAAATACGACCAAAAGAAAATTCTATTTGTGGGAGCAAAATTATAAAAAATATGTTTGGTTACAGTGTAGCATGACCGTGCAATCGTCATTCAAATTGTGACGGCGCTGAGTGAGTGAGTGAGTGAAAAACGAATATAGCGCTGCACATGCAAACTGAATCGCCTCTGGGCGCTCGTTTGTCCATTTCTCCTTTGAACTCAAGGCCAAGTGGTTCTCCTCCAACCGAATGGAGGCTGTAAACTGAAAATTGGCCTGGCAGGAAGGTGTATAAGTGCCTGGTATTGAAGTGGTTAATGTTCCATACTGTGCTGTGCACCCAACCTATCACTATAACCCACTTTGTGTATGTTCTGTTTGGACTTAAAAGTGAGGAAAAAAAGTATTAGAAAAGATGGGAAATGTGGGAGCAAGTTAACACACTGGCACGTATTTTTTCTGGCTCAAAGCCATTCAGAACCTGAGAATACAAATGCACAAAATACATCAGGATGAAAATCAGAGCTAGTTAGCAGCAACATTTTTTGTTTTATGAAATGCATGCATCTGTGATCATGGGAACCCTTATCATTATCTGCTGCTAGTCCGAATAGACTGGTGGAAGCAGAAATAGAACAAGGAGATTTTCATGGAGTCGATGTAATGATATAGATGAAAAGCAGATCTTGGCCCTTGTGATGCTCTTTGGAATCACACAGAAGTGACTCATCGCAGGAAAGAAGGAACAAAGCTGCCAGGTCCAACCATGACAAATCAGCACCGAAGGAAACCGCTGACTGACGTAAAACTCAACACCAGGGACCATAGTGAATCAGCAGCTATCATATATATATATATATATAGGGTAATGTTGGATGACTAATGCATTATTGGATAGGATCACAGACATGATTTTCCTCTTCTAAGACAGGAACAGAACTTTTAACAAGTAGAACTATGGAAAGTAGGTTACATATGATATTCTTGGTGTTCACAGAGCTATTCTAATGCCGCGTACACACGGTCGTTTTTTGCGATGAAAAAAAACGACGTTTTCTGTGAAGTAAAAAACGACGTTTTTGAAACGTCACTTTTCAAAGACAATTTTGCATACACACCATCGTTTTTTCACAAAAAGCAAGGTTACGTTCACCACTCTTTTCCATTGAAGCTCGCTTCATAACTAGCTTCTGGGCATGCGCGGGTTGAAAAACGTCGTTTTGAACGACGTTTTTGCTATACACGGTGACTTTTTGTGAAACAAAAAACAACGTTTTGAAAAACGACACAAAAAATCCAAACATGTTGGATTTTTTTTTGGTCGTTTTTTTGAAGACAAAAAACGACGTTTTGCCCATACACGATCAATTTAAATGACGTTTTAAAAAACGTCGTTTTTTTTTTTCATCGCAAAAAACGACCGTGTGTACGCGGCATAAGTCAGAAACGTTCAACATTCTCTACAACACACATAAGGATCACAGGTTTTATATATCAAGTATCTGACAAACAAGTATTCAAGTATAGCAACCAATTCAGTCCGGCCTTGGAAGATTTGAATTTTAAAAGAAGAATCTGGTTGGTTGCTGTGGGCAGCAGGCAGGAAATTCATAAGCAGCTGTTAGAATATTATTTTCAAATTCATAATTCGGAAATTCATAATTTATGGCAAGCTTGCAAAACATATTTAGATTTATGATTAATCATAGTAATTAGGTATGAGTGAATGGCCTTGATCAATTGATATGACATAATTCTTCCATCTAAAAACTGAGCAATGATAATATTTCTGGTCAGCCAATTTGAGAGTGACATAAGATTTGAGTGTCAGGATTTTGACGCAGCTGTCTCTCCAGTATCAAGGGATGACATGAGGTCAGCAGGTCAGCAGGCTCACAGATAAGAATACACAGAGTTCATGTGTCATAGAGCTGAACCAAGAAATACTGTCTTCACGTGTTTTAAAGCTAAAATCAGAATCCGTAACTAAGCTACTTATAATATACTTGTTTATATCTATTGTTAAGTTAGTTTTAAGTGAAGTCTTAGTCATACTAATATGTATTAGTATATATGAAGGTATAGCTGGTAATATTAATATATGTTCATATAGGTTATGACGTTACATTAGCACAGTACTCTAAGTATAGAGTGTCACATGTGTGCCTGTCAATCAAACTCCATATGACTCTGTGCTAAGATCTTCATATTGCTGAACCTAGCAGAAGAATATTGTGCCATACAAGGGTCTACGTCTGGACGGTGTGAGGTCATGACGTTCATTTGTAACATATATATATATGCTTTGCTTTAAAGAAGGCTGAAGACTTACACGACGCTGACACCACACACCACACACTTTCATGACGCTCACACACACACAGATTCTCTCACACCCACTTTGGAAGACAACACTGACATGCTGACGTATTGACAAGGAGAACAGCTGATACCAGAAGTCTAAGAACGTCATTTCCTGCATCTTCTTCACTTGGAATCAGGCAAGATGGCCTGAGACAGCACACATGCTTTCATTAAGCTTGCTACAGCATAATTGATTTATTTTTATATATTTTCATCTACGCTAAACTGAACTTTATACTATTTTTCATTGTGCTTATGATGCCACCTGTGTGTTAATAAACTCACACGTAATTTTCAAGTCAACCCGACTATGAATGCTATTCATTCAGAAACGCCCTTGAGCTACAAGAATATGAAATATTAATAATATTCTTCAGCAGCTAAGATAAATAAGGGAAATTGTTCCAAAATTCCAATGTAAACAACCACCTTCCAGCTGAGGTTTTTCCACTACATCTTTGCAGATGGATGGAAAAAAATGATGGAAAAGATGAGTTAGGCTTACCGGTAACTCCTTTTCTGAGAGTCTTCCAGGACAGCCCATGAGACCTAGGGCTCCTCCCACCAGGACAGGAAACACGTTAACCCCCACCAGATAAAAGGGCGGTCCTCCAGGCCCCATGGCAGTCTTCTCGAGAACCATAGGACTTCCCTGAAAAACATATGCATAAATACACATAACTTCCATACAAAACCAGGTGGGAATCCGGCTGTCCTGGAAGACTCTCAAGAAAAGGAGTTACCGGTAAGCCTAACTCATCTTTTCTCCCAAGCGTCTTCCAGGACAGCCCATGAGACGATGAGCCAGAACTTACCAGTCTAGGGTGGGACAACTGCCTGAAGGACCTTTCGACCAAACGCCTGTTCTTGAGCAGATAGCAAATCCAGGCGATAATGTTTCATGAAGGTCGAATAACTGGACCATGTGGCAGCCTTGCAGATTTGTTCTGATGTAGCACCAGCCCTCTCAGCACAAGACACAGACAAAGCTCTCGTTGAATGCGCAGTAACAAAAGGGGTAGGAACATCTTTAATTTTATAAGCTTCTGAGATGGCCTGCTTAATCTATCTAGCCAATGTGGCTTTAGATGCACTCTTACCCTTGTGTGTGCCTGAAAAAAGGACAAATAAAGCGTCTGTCTTTCTGAAGGTCTTGGTGACCTCTAAATAGATGAGAAGGGATATTCTTACATCAAAAAAACTAAATTTCTTTTCCTGATCACCCTGTGGTGAACTACAGAAGGATGGCAGTACAATATCCTGTGATCTGTGGAAAGTACTGGCCACTTTGGGTAAAAACCCTGGATCTGTTTTTAACACAACACGATCCTCAAAAATTGTGAGAAATGGCTCCCTTACTGACAAAGCATGTAACTCGCTTACCCTACGAGCTGAGGTAATTGCTACTAAAAAAATAGTTTTTAGGGTAAGTCATTTAACAGAAATATCCTCTAAGGGCTCAAAAGGAAGCTCTACCAGAGTTTGAAGCACCAGGGACAGGTCCCAAGTTGGAAAACTTCTTATCACTACTGGCCTGGCCCTAGAAATGGATTTAAAAATGTCGCTACCGTGGTATTTTCCAAAAGAGAAACCTGGAGGAAAACACTGATAGCTGCCGCCTGTACCTTCAAGGTACTAACTGAAAGACCCTTGTCGACACCCTCCTGAAAAAATTCCAAAACAGAAGGAACATCATGCGTTGATCTTTGGTTTTCAGACGACCATGAATTAAACTTTTTCCAAACCTTGGAATATATGGCTCTAGTGACTGGCTTTCTGCAGTTCACCAAAGTTTTGATCACTTTGTCAGAAAACCCCTGAGCCTTCAGTATCTTCTCTTCAGATACCAAATCGTCAAGCTTAAGGAAACCACCTGTGGGTGTGACACTGGACCCTGTGATAACAGGTCCTCTCTCTCCTGAAGTCTCAGTGGAGGCTTCGAGACCAGAGACTGTAGCAGGGAAAACCATGACCTCTTGGGCCAGAAGGGGGCGATCAGAATAAGGTCTGTTTTTTCTAGGAGAAACTTCCGGAGTACTTCTGGAATAAGCCTGATCGGCGGGAAGGCGTAGCAGAGGTCGAATGGCCACGGATTCGCCAGCGCATCGATCCCCAGTGATTGATCTTCTGGGTTTAGAGAAAAGAACTCGGTTGAGCTGATTTGCAAACAAATCTGCTTCGGGCCAACCCCATTTGTTGGTGATCTCTGCAAATACTTCTGGATGAAGCGACCAATTGTCTCGCTCCACCCTGTGGCGACTGAGGTAGTCTGCCGGACAGTTTTTCGGCCCCTTCAGGTGCACGGCCGAAATTGAGACTAGATTTACTTCTGCCCATGTCAAAATTCCCTGAGCAACCTCTTGAAGTATCCGACTCCTCGTGCCTCCCTGCTTGTTGATGTACGCCACTGTTGCAATATTGTCGGATAGGATCTGGAGATTGTGACCCCTGATCTCCGACTGAAAGGCTTGCAGGGCTCTCTGAACCGCTAGTAGTGCCTGCAAGAGAACAAATGACCCCATAACTACACTTGCCACATACCCTCCATCACACCCCATGCAGGAGAAAAGAAACATGTGCACCCTACACCTAGTCCTTACTAGTTACAAGGGGAAGAAAGACACTCACAGGTTTGTGCAAGAAGAAAGCATTACTTCAGGCTTACCTGTGAGGAGCTGGCGTAAGGGCTTGATTCCACTGCCTGTGCAGGAATTTCAAAGGAGTCCATCCTGCCCCCGTCGTGGTCTGCTTTTTAAAACGCCAGTCACCCAGCGTCCCTGTTCATGCCGTTTTTTGAGACAGGAACCATCGTCTCCGGCGCCCGCCAATGACGTCATACTCCCCGGAAGTGACCCCTCTGGGACTTCCTGAACCAGCGTGGAACGCAAGTTCCGCTCTTTCCTGCCGCGCGGCTTCCTCCTTCCCCTGCATGTTCTAGCCTGGCTGTACTGACAGGGGAAAAGCCGCTCTGCTGCTACAGTCACCGCAGCGCTTTTTAAAGAACCACTATCGATTCTTTGCAGGGGGAGCACGGACACCATGACGGTACAG
The DNA here is from genome assembly GCA_029574335.1 of Rana kukunoris. Classification (NCBI taxonomy): domain Eukaryota; kingdom Metazoa; phylum Chordata; class Amphibia; order Anura; family Ranidae; genus Rana; species Rana kukunoris. Next base: position 63,736,026 of record CM056053.1, on the reverse strand, counting down.
ACATTCCCCATGTACCGAGAAACAGGGACAGCAGCCACAAACCAACTCCCCGATGGATGTGCCGCTCTGGGTAGGAAGAGGTAGGAAAAAAACACTCACCCATTGCTCCAGGAGCCCTGCTCTAGAGACCTAAAGGAACCAGTTCCAGGAAACATGTTACCCCCCGTCCGGAGGAAACACTAATACTGGCATGGGGCCTGGGTGACCGCCCTTTTATCTGGTGGGGGTTAACGTGTTTCCTGTCCAGGTGGGAGGAGCCCTAGGTCTCATGGGCTGTCCTAGAAGACGCTTGGGAGAAAAAAAGCGACAAAACAATACTTTTTTCTTTTAGGTTTCATGTCCACTGACATTTAAAAAAACGGGCTGTAAAGCTAGTACAGACGCCAGGAAAACAGCAGCGTTTGCATTGAATTCAATGCACATTTTGCCGCGCTAGTTTTCAGCCGCGTTTTTCTTTCTATATTCAAAATCAATGGTTCCCTATGGATGACCCGACTTGCGGGCGACTCGTGTGCGGAGAATCTTATAGGGGAACCCCCGCGAAAATTTTAAAAAAAATTGCGCGAGGTTCCCCCCCAGGATGATACCAAGCCCTTGGGTCTAGTATAGATCGTATAGATTCCGGTGTGGGGAATCCACCAGGATCCATACCAGACCCTTATCCGAGCACGCAGCCCGGCAGGTCAGGAAGGGGGGTGACCAAACGCCCCCCTTCTACACCATACCAGGCCACATGCCCTCAACATGGGAGGAGGGTTGGTGCTTTGGGGCAGGGGGGCACTGAGCGTGGTACAGGAGATGATCAGAGACTGCAGGCATAGTACAGGAGATGATCAGAGACTGCGGGCATAGTACAGGAGATGATCAAGACTGCAGACATAGTACAGGAGACGATCAGAGACTACGGATATAGTACAGGAGATGTTTAGAGACTGCAGACGTGGTACAGGAGATGATCAGAGACTGCGGACATGCTACAGGAGATGATCAGAGACTGCAGACATGCTACAGGAGATGATCAGAGACTACAGACATGCTACAGGAGATGATCAGAGACTGCGGACATGCTACAGGAGATGATCAGAGACTGCGGACATGCTACAGGAGATGATCAGAGACTGCGGACATGCTACAGGAGATGATCAGAGACTGCGGACATGCTACAGGAGATGATCAGAGACTGCGGACATGCTACAGGAGATGATCAGAGATTGCGGACATGCTACAGGAGATGATCAGAGACTGTGGACATGCTACAGGAGATGATCAGAGACTGTGGACATGCTACAGGAGATGATCAGAGACTGTGGACATGCTACAGGAGATGATCAGAGACTGTGGACATGCTACAGGAGATGATCAGAGACTGCGGACATGCTACAGGAGATGATCAGAGACTGCGGACATGCTACAGGAGATGATTAGAGACTGTGGACATGCTACAGGAGATGATCAGAGACTGTGGACTGTGGACATAGTACAGGGATGATCAAAGACTGTGGACATAGTACAGGAGATAATCAGAGACTGTGGCCATAGTACACGAGCCTATATTTCTCCTCCATACAGCCCAGTCCCTGCCTGCAGTGACAATGACTTATCACAGGTGACACATCAGATTCCACTACATGCCCGTACCCCCTGTGTCCCCGGATCACAGCACCACCTCCTCTTCTGTACTTACATGCTGTTCTGCACACAGAGGATGATTGGAGGGAACAATGAGGAAAATACATTTGCCTGATTATCTTATAGTGTGCACCCCACGTTAGTAAGGGCCCCAACACATGGTCCTGGGGAGAGGGATGAGCAGTACTTTCTCTTTAAAGTGAAGGTTAGCTTTAGTAGTGAATGTTATTTTGATGACTTTGTATATAAATCGGGTCCAAGGGTCATACACTGGTGATCCTCTAGCAGTAGAGTACTTAGTTCTAGTCACACATGGTAAAACAAAGCACGAGTAAATAAAAACTTTAATAAAGTGGTGAAGTGAAGTAGTAATGAAGCAGACACTGTATGTAAGAGATAAGTTGGAAAGTAAAGACAGCCTGCTGTAGTAACACATACAGTCCATTCATCCCACCCCCTGTGTGCACACAACTCCTAATTCTGCACGTAGTACATATGAACAATTGAACATGAACCATTAATTGCTGAGCTCACGAGATTCTGCTCCTCCAGCACTGCAGGACCATGCAGTCACCCTCTGCACAAGACATGATGGGATTGGCCGGGGAGACGAGTCGTTCTGGCAGAGGCGCACTACATTTCCCGGCAACCCCCGCGGGAGGGAAACATGTGATCTGCAGCGAGCTCAAGTCTCACGTCTCTCCTGGCGTCCGCACCTACCGCCTTTCTACTGATCTGATAGTCAGTGGGATGGGTGACGCCAAGAGAGACGTGAGATGTAAAAGCAGAGAGAAGAGAGGAGAGAGGTGGGCCGGGCAGTCACATGAGCGCACCATAAGGTAACCAATAATGCTATGCAGCTTAGCCGCATGCATCCTAGCAACCATTGTTGAGGCAGAGGGGGGTGGAACAAGGGAATGGAAAATGACTAGCTAGCGGTAGTGCATGTCACAGAGAAGCACCTAGTGCCCGAGACAAACACTGTCAATCATTACCTAAATATTCATCTTACTGCTAGACACAGAGCTACATGCACTTGTCACCTGGGGAATGGGAGTAACAAAGAAAATCTGAAATTAGACTTCTTCTCTGAGATCTGTCCACATAAACGGGATATTTCAGATATGGATGGAACCTGGTGGAGTGATGCACCTTCTGTACCTTCGAACATTTTTTAAAGACTTAAAGCGTTTGTAAAAGGGAAAAAATAATGTTTCCTTTAAAATAACAAACATGTCATACTTACCTCCACTGAGCAGTTCGTTTTGCACAGCGTGGCCCCGATCCATGTCTTCTGGGGGCCCTCGGCGGCTGTCTCTGTTCCTCCCCACAATTACTCACCACAGTGATGCGAGAGCTCGCATGGTGGTCAGTAATTGCAGGCGCGCTCCCGTGATGCAGCGAGCGGCCATAGCTGCTCACTGTATCACTCGGCCCCGCCCCTGGGCGCGCCGCATCACTGGATGTGATTGACAGCAGCGCCAGCCAATGGCTGCGCTGCTCTCAATCCATCCGCTCTAGCCAATCAGTGGCCAGGCTGAACCGCGAAGAGGATCTCGGGACCGAGCACGGGACTTTCGATGGGTCAGGTAAGTAAAACTGTGGGCTCGGGGGGCCGGCAACACCAGATGCTTTTTCACCTTAATGCATAGATTGCATTAAGGTGAATTTTGTTTTTCCACTTACAACTCCTTTAAGTATTAAAATCTTCTCACTAGATTTCTTGGCTCTGTTCCCACCCTTACTAAAGTGCTAGATTTTCCCACGTCTCCTTTTGTATTCTACATAGTAAAAAAAATGATTAAAAATGTACCACGGAGAGTGGAACAAATATATAAACTACAGATAGGCATTCCTGAAAGATCTAAGATACTCAGAAATTCCACTTAAATACAAGAATTAGATAGGCTGATGATTAATAGCTGTAAAATATTGTAATTATGAATATATTTCATTTAGCTTGCATCTATGGAAGGCGTGCAACATGGCGTCACAGAAGTGCCTGTTAAGAGCAGACACTTCAGTGCCTAGGATTGTGTATACAAGCAATGGGATCCAAACCTCATTGTTTTTACACATACTCACTTCAAAGTGTCCCATGCTGGGATATGCCATGAAGGGAGGCCAACCCGTAATCAATACTGAACTTCCCGGGAAAATTCAATATCAATATCTCCTGCTCAGAATAGTCACAAAGGAGTGTCAGGACGCCCACTAACACACAGCTCCTTTCTCTATCTGCTCGCCCTCTCCCCCCATAAGAGGCTTTCTCCATGCCAGGGAAAAAGCCTTGCATTACTGTGTGTAGTTACAGACAGAAGAACAGGAAGTAAGGATTTCTCAGAAGAAAGGAGGACATTTAAAAGCAAAATCGAAGGATGAAGTAAGTGGAGGACTGCACTAAGGCAAAGGAAGCTATTTAGGGAAATAAAATATCTTTTACAACCCCTTTAAACAGGTAACAGCTAGTCCTAATAAACTTCCTGTTCGAAGGTGACAACTGCCCCTCCACAGATACAATTCAATTCAATGAGTTGACACTGTACAGGAAGTGTTTTACTGTTAGGATCCCCAGGTCAGAATAAAAGAAAAAAAGTTTGAGGAAGGAAAACAAATGCTGCCATCACAGCTAAGGGTTGGTAATAGGGTTGTCCCGATACCAGTATCGGTATCGGACCGATACCGAGTATTTGCGGGAGTACTTGTACTCCCGCAAATACCCACGATACCAGACCATAGACACTCCCCCTTGCTCGTGATTGGACAGATCGCGAGCAACGGGGAGTGTCTATACGCGGCGCGGCAGGAAACGATACAGCTATTCAAATGAAAGCTGTTATCTTCCCCGCCTGTATTAACTAAGCGGCGGCAGCGGCGATGCAGGATGTAGGTATGTGGGAACTGGCTGCATATATGGGGCTGACATAGCTGCATATATGGGGCTGACATAGCTGCATATATGGGGGTGACATAGCTGCATATATGGGGCTGACATAGCTGCATATATGGGGCTGACATAGCTGCATATATGGGGGTGACATAGCTGCATATATGGGGGTGACATAGCTGCATATATGGGGGTGACATGGCTGCATATATGGGGGTGACATGGCTGCATATATGGGGGTGACATGGCTGCATATATGGGGGTGACATGGCTGCATATATGGGGGTGACATGGCTGCATATATGGGGGTGACATGGTTGCATATTTGGGGGTGACATGGTTGCATATTTGGGGGTGACATAGCTGCATATATGGGGGTGACATGGCTGCATATATGGGGGATATGGAGGTGACATGGCTGCATATATGTGGGTGACATGGCTGCATATGTGTGGGTGACATGGCTGCATATGTGTGGGTGACATGGCTGCATATGTGTGGGTGACATGGCTGCATATGTGTGGGGACATGGCTGCATATGTGTGGGGACATGGCTGCATATGTGTGGGGACATGGCTGCATATGTGTGGGGACATGGCTGCATATGTGTGGGGACATGGCTGCATTTGTGGGGGGACATGGCTGCATTTGTGGACACATTTAAAAAAAAAAAGTATCGGTATTCGGTATCGGCGACTACTTGGAAAAAAGTATCGGTACTTGTACTCGGTCCTAAAAAAGTGGTATCGGGACAACCCTAGTTGGTAAGAACCAACATGCAAACCACAAGAAATGTATATTTCCAAAAATGCAATTGCACATTATAGTTTTCTAAGGGTAACTAAATTGTATTACCATACTTTTCATAATTCCACCAAGAATTTGAAAGACCATTTTCCCCCATTATATCAACCTCCATCACTTCTCAACATTAATCTTGCAACGCTGCATTTTACAAAAATCAAATTAATTTATTCATATAAAAATACTTTCTAGTGTCTGAATCATTGTCTAAAAATAATCTTGTGATCTCACTTTGAAAAAAGTACGTGTCACATTGATATGGATGATTTGCTCTTGTCATCAAGGACACATGTTTACATTTTCATGAAGAGAGCATCTGAAAACGCCTTTTCCTGTCATTCTTGCCCGCTCAAAGTCAGGAAGAGTGTTTGAAAACTTCTACTGTCAATGAAGATGCATCCACTTGCTGGAGGAAGTCAATGTATGTCCCTTAGAGAATGTCCACTTCAGGCTGGCATAAAAAAGTGTGGGAAAATAAAACATGAGAACGTGTCCCATAGACATTACAGAACTGTGATCGGATACCTCCAACTTCAGCAGAACTGGATAATCAACCAAGGGACCAAGAATATCATGCACATAGCTCAAAAGTCCGCTGTGTGTCTCAATAGAAGACGATCGTCTCCAGACCCTTAAAGGGTTGATTAACATTTTCACAATAAAAATGAAAAAATTTAACTTACAACACTCTCCCCAAGGTGCATGTACCTTGTGTTATCCCCATCTTCCAACATGCTCTTCACCGGCTATAACAATCCAGCACAATAAAGCTACATCCGTTTACCATGGTGCAAATGGAAGCAGCTGTGTGTCAAGCAGGTAATCCCTGGGTGTGCATACAACCGCTAAATAACTGAGGCCACCGGCAACATATTACTGAAGTGTCCAGGTGCAAATCTCGCAGCAGCTAGTTGCTGACACATTGCCCTTATACTGTACAAGCGGAAACCTGTGTGAAATGGGCCTAACTGCTTATAAAGTGTTAGCTGGAGTTTGGCTTCAATTTGATGGTATATTAAAATCTGCTAGTTCATTTAACACCCCCCCCCCCCCCCCCCCCCAGCCTGTTAATGCTGCTGTTCAAAGGTGCAGTCTGTGCTCCTTCATGCAGAGTGGGGGCACTCTACTACAGGTAGTGTGTTACTGGTCATCACCAGGTGAAAACAGAGGAGAAAAAAAAATCCACCCAAAAAAACATAGATAGAGCCAACACATCTAATGATTGTTAAGCTGCAATATATTACATTTTTGGTTTTGGGTTTAATACTGCTTTAACAGGATAAGTTCACCTTTTGCAAATAAATACATGCACCTACAGTATATTGGAACAAGAAGAAAAAATAATTAGTGCTGCAATCACGATCAGTGGATGGAGCCATCATGGAGGGTGCAATGCACACACGCCTGCAGACTGTTCTTCCAGCAGAAGAAGAGCCCCTGCATGCTGTCGGGGGAGGGGGGTTGTCAATTTGGGGGTGGGGGCATCTTTCTGCAACTATGTTGTATGTTACACTTTAAATATGGATATAACATGGTCTAAAAGGTGGAGGTAGCCTTTAATTATGACTCTTAGATCTGTGGCCACTCTTGGGTCCAGTGCTTCGTCAAAACACATACCTGAGGCATGAGAGCAGAAATCGTAATCTCTAAGGCCACATGATCCTGGAGGCCCACAAGACCTGGATATTTGAGTCTTCTGGAGACCCTGACATCAGTGTTGCCAACCGTTAGTATTTTTACTGGCAGCCAGTAAAAAAAATAATTTTCTCCTGCCAGTAAATAAAAACGACAGGAAAAGGCTGCCAGTAAAAATTATGGCTGCGACGCCAAGCCAAGACCATCCAAGTGCCTGCTACAGTGGATTCGGGCAGCACCAGCAGAGGCAGGTCTGGCAGAGAGCGTGTTGTGTGATGTCATGGAGCAAGGGAACCTAAGCAGAGCGGCAGGACCCTCGTGTGCAGGTTTGCAGGATGGGGAGCAAGGGTGTCTGCCCATTCTAATTTCTTTTGCTATATCGAAAATAAAATGAGAAATATGTTTTTGTGCCCCAATATCTACCTTAAATCACATTGCTGATTGCATATCATACTTGTTCGTAGGCTAAATATTGAAATTTGCATTTATTTTTGTAACTTTTGGAAATGCCAGTAAAAACTTGGCTGTGCCAGTAAATCTTGGGTGTTGTGTCAGTAAATCCGGTAGGTTGGCAACACTGCCTGACGTACACTGTGTTGTGCAATCTATATATACATGTCCCCCTCTTTACATCTGTTTGGGGATATGAGAACTCCTCTATTCTGGAGGATATCTTTACCTAGGGAATTATGTGGTGCCATCCAGGCTGTGAAGTGATTGTATGACCATTGGTTTGGTCTCAAATCACCTATTAGATCCAGTCGATTTATGACCACAGTGGATTGTATGTATATATTGGATCTCAGCAATTGTAGGTCTCCCCTTAGCTTGAACACATCTGACAAAGTGTCTTGAGATTTGTGGAACCAGACCTATGGAATAAAGCCCTGAAGAAGCGGCTTGTGCACTGTGAAACATGTTGGCAAACTTCATAGAATATATTTTAATTCTATGTCTGACTACTTCTCAAAATGTGATTTTATATATTTATGGGCCTTTGTCTGCCCAAAAGTGTATCTGTGTATACCTGTTTTCTATTTTTGAATAAATGCTCTTTTTTAATGGAAATATGCGTTTACTACATCACCAGGGAATTACCATTTAACGCCCAGTTCTCTCATTACCTACCTTACTATATCGGGCGGGTTTTCCCTGTTGGTTTTTAAGCTGATCTAGCTCTAGGCCTTGCCATACATATCTAGACTTTCTTGTCCCCAAGACCTACCTATCAAAATGTCTCAACCACTTCCTCACTCAGATCACTACTGGGAAAAAGACAACCAGCTTCTCTGATCCAGAGCACAGACGAAGACGCATGACACTACCCTGGAATGCATGCATGAAGGGAGTTTAGGATGAAGATGCGGGATTACCATTCCGACCCTAAAAAGGTGACTTGTGGTGTTCCCCAAGGTTCTCCCCTCTCCCCCCTCCTATTTAACATCTACCTTTGCCCTCTCCTTGCCTTGATGGCAGGGATGGGACTCCGTTTTCAGTCGTATGCTGACGACACCCAACTCTTTTCCAGAATTTCGGCCGACTTACCTGCGGCTGAGGCTAGGTTGATTGAGGGATTGAACGCCATCAAAAGATGGATGGGGCTCAATTTCCTTCAGCTCAACCAGGCCAAAACTGAGGTGCTGCGGTCCGGCAACATTCCGGGAGAGGTTTGGGTGTTATCATGGCCTAACAACGGTGGGGAGTTCCCTAAATCTGCATCTACGGTGAGGACGCTGGGTGTCCACATTGATGAGCGCCTAACCCTGGGACCACGCGTGGACCAGGTGGTCAAAACTTGGCACTTTAAAATGCAGCTGCTTCACCGCTTTCTGCCCTATATGACTGATCAGGCCAGGAGCGCTCTCATCCTTCCGCATCTGGACTACTGTAACGAGCTGCTGGCTGGTTTACCTCATTACCAGATCAAACGCCTACAGAAAGTCCAGAATCAAGGGGTAAGGTTAGCCCTCAATCTGAGAGGTCACTGCCCGACCTCTGGGCACCAGGCAGCCCTTATTGGCTGCCAGTGGGGCAGCGGATCAGATTCAAGGTTTTAATCTTAGTTTTTAAGGCGTTCAATAAATTAGGTCCTACTTACCTCCAGGCGAAATTGATAAGACATCTCACTGGCCGTTCATTGAGAGCGGCCACTCAATTCCGCCTGGAGGTCCCAAAGTTTAGATTAACCACTTCCTTACTGGGCTCATATACCCCTTCCTGACCAGGTGAAATTTCAGCTTGTGGCACTGCATCATTTTAACTGACAATTGCGTGGTCGGGCGACGTGGCTCCCAAACAAAATTAACATCCTTTTTTCCCCTCAAATAGAGCTTTCTTTTGGTGGTATTTGATCGCCTCTGCGGTTTTGATTTTTTGCGCTATAAACAAAAATAGAGCGACAATTTTGAAAAAAAAAACAATATTTTTTACTTGTTGCTGTAATAAAGCCCAATTTTTTTTTTTTTTTTTTTTTAATTTCTCAGTCTAGGCGATACGTATTCTTCTACAATTTTTTTGAAAAAAAATAAAAAAAATCGCAATAAGCGCCTGGTTTGCGCAAAAGTTATTGCGCTTACAAAATAGGGGACATAATTATTATTATATTTATTATTTTATTTTTTTGCTACTGATCAGCATTATTTTCGTGACTGCGACATTATGGCGGAGACATCTGACACTTTTGACACATTTTTGGCGCCATTCACATTTATACAGCGATCAGTGCTATAAATATGCACTAATTACTGTATAAATGTGACTGGCATTGAAGGGGTTAACACTAGGGGGTGAGGAAGGAGTTAATGTGTACCCTAAATTGTGTTCTAACTGTGGGGGGAGGGGGGGTCACTGGGGGAGGTGACCGATGCTGTGTCCCTATGTACAAGGACACAGATCGGTCTCCTCTCTCCCTGACAGGACGTGGAGCTCTGTGTTTACACACAGAGCTCCATGTCTTGTCCCTGTAGCCGCCGATCCCGAGTGCCTGGCGGACATCACGGCCGCCAGGCACGCGCATCGGGATGTCAGCGATGCGGCGGGCACGCGCGCGCCGATGACGGCGGCGGGCACGCGCGGAGCGCAGGCCATAAAAACACGGCCAGTTAGAGATTTAGAACCACCCTTCGGCCGTACAAAGTCGTACGGCCGTCGGGTAGTGGTTAAAAAAGTGGGGGGGCAGAGCATTCTCGAAAAGGTTGGGACCTAGAGAGTGGAACCTCCTGCCGTTGGCTCTCAGGCAGACCTTAAACCTGCTCCAGTTCCCGGAAGGGACTGAAAACCCTTCTGTGGACCGAGGCTGGGTAGATGGCTGTGCGACAGGGGGTGGAAACTGATGGGCGACAGGGTTTTTTTTTTCTTCTCGGGGCTCTTTTATGCTGATTTATGCTATTGTTTTTTTAATGTTTTAACGGCTTTGCTGTCTGTGATTTTATTGTTGTTATTGTATGTACGGCGAATGGCACCTGATCCCGTCGCCGGGTAGCGTTTTGATACTTATGTGATTTAACGCTTAACAAAAATATTCAAATGGAAATACACAACTATGCCGTTGGTTGTGATGGGAACAGGCAATGAAGGAAACTATCCTCAACAGCAATTAATACCAACCTTTCAGTGCCTCAAAACTAAAAAAAAAATAGTTCTAGCTGGAATCTGGCTTTAATTAGGAGGCTCCTACATACATTTATTGGAAACTGGAACACAACACATAGATATACATTGACCTGAATTACATAAATAGGCAATTATCTCAACCCCGGCTTATCAAAAAAGCAGGTTATTTCAGCAGCGTCTATTGGAAAAATAATCCTTCCTCTGTGATCTTGTAGTATTTTCCAGTATTAATCATAGAAGCCATATATTAGGAAGAATATAAATTTCCTTCTCCCTTCGATCAGCCGGCGTGCAGCCTTTATCCTTATCTGCAATCGTTTTGGAAAGGAGGCCCCTAATTGAGCCGTCAAAATGAATTCCCGTCTCACAAACATTCAAATTATAACAGAAATGGAAAAGATATTTAAAAAAAAAAAAAGAAGCATATTATGCATTTCATAGCCTCATGCCGAGATAATGATATATTTTAAAAATAGTTCAAAGTTCTAGTGAAAGCAGGTGCTGGAGAAGTGGCCCCATAGAGCTTCTGAATTGTATAGACTGCATTATATTATCTTCACATCACAAGTGACAGAAAACCTCATCACCTTAATAAAGAGCCTTGTCAACAAGGACAAAACACACACCACGGGGTCTGTTCATAAGGGTCTTCCCACAACTGTCACCCAGGATTCACACGCTTTTTCCAACTTAACCCACTTGACCTCCAGAATATTTACCCCCCTTCATGACCAGGCCATTTTTTGCGATACGGCACTGCGTTACTTTAACTGACAATTGTGCGGTCGTGCGATGCTGTATCTGAAATACAATTTATGTCCTTTTTCCTCCACAAATAGAGCTTTCTTTTGGTGGGATTTTATCACCTCTGCGATTTTTATTTTCTGTGCTATAGACAAAAAAATCCCCAACTACTTTGAAAAAAATATATTTTTTTACTTTCTGCTATAAATATACAATAATAAAAATAATAAAAATATATTAATATTTTTTTTACTAGTAATGGCAGCGATCAGCGACTTATAGCAGGACTGCAATATTGCGGCGGACAGTCGGACACTAATTGACACTTTTTGGGGAACAGTGCACCGTCACTGTTCTAATTACCCTGGCTGAGAAAGGGTTAGACATCAGGGGCAATCAAAGGGCTAACGTGTACTGTGTGGGAGGTGCTTTTACTAGGGAAATGCATGGTTCCATGTCCCTGCTTTGCAGGAACACAGTATCAATGCCTTCCCTATTGACAGAATGGCAATCTGCCTTGTTCACATCTGTGCTGGATGATTGGTGGATGCTGGCAGACATTGAGGTTCCACGGTACCCACAGATCAGCTCCCACCGTGTATAATCACAGCGGGAGCGGGTCGCCGGTGCTGTGCATCCCAGAAGTGTGGGATCACGTGTTAGGTACGTGATACGGCACAACAGTGCCACCGCATGGGCGGTAAGTGGAAGTAAACCTTCCCATCTTCGTAGCCACAGGAAGCTGCCATCTTGGCCTCTGTTTAATCTTCAACTGTCATGATGCTGCGCATGTGATCACTTATGACACCAGCCATTTGATGGTTTGACAGTTTAGTTGACAGCACAAGCAAATGTGACAGTTAGCAATCCCGGCATGCCAGGACTGTTTTCCAAAACCATTAAATCAATGGGTTTTCTTCCGCTTTAAAAAGCGTGGTTGAATCCTGATGAAAATTCTTCATATCTTTGTATGAAATAAAAAACATAAAAAAAAGAAGACCCCTTAAACTCACACTACACGTTAAAATCGAATTGCACAGTTTTTGTACAATGTACCAATATGTTTAATTATTAGACATTTTTAATAACTTTTTAGCAAATCAGGGAAACCCTTGAATCACTTAGTAGAGCTAAAGGAGATTAGGCCCCATGCCCATAGGGTGCTTTTTCCTCACCTGGGCACCTTTGATTAGATGAGTTTGGGCATTCATTAATTCCATTGGCTAGAATATTAATTTATTCTGCCCACTGGAATGAACGCTTAAGTGCTAAATGTTTTTTTTTTCAGCTTCTAAATGCTCCTCTTCTAAAACAGAAGAGTCCCCCCAGCCCCCCCCCCCCCCCCATACTGTACCGGCTGAATTTTAATATTAGGACACTTACCTGTCCTGGAATCCAGCAATGTTGGCACCCCAGCTGATGTTTCCATGGGCTCTCGGGTGCTGCCTCTGCCATTCATGGTAAGGGAACCTGGCAGTGAAGCCTTGCATTACGACACATTACATCACTTCCACATTTTTATTCTGTAAAACGCTTAAAGCGGTAGTTCGGCCAAATATTTTTTTAAAAGCCAGCAGCTACAAATACGGCAGCTGCAATGTCAGCAGCCGAGGCAGAGAAATCGCTCGGTCCTCGGCTGCTTCCGCCGCCATCCTCGGTCAAAGAATCAGGCAGAAAAGCCTTGCCGATTCCCTACTGTGCATGCGCGAGTATTGCGGCGCACCGTCACTGGTCCCCGCTCTCTCCTGGGAACAGTGTTTCCCAGAAGACAGCGGGGGGGATGACGTGCCAGGCTGGATTCCCCACGGGGATCCGATCCGTAGAAGTTGTGCAAAGACCTGTCTCAGACAGGTATCTGCACCCCCCCCCCCCCTCCCCCTGAAAGGTGTCAAATGTGACACCGGAGGGGGGAGGGATCCAAAAGGGATCCATGGACGCCGAGTGTATGACACAGGAGCGCGCCCACAAGGTAACCCCCTCGAGAGAGCGCTTCCCAGAGGGAGTTATCTAACGCGGGGAGTAGCCACGAGAGCCCACGGTGGAGCCCCCAGAAGAGGACAATCGGGGGCCCCTTTGTGCAAAACGAGCTGCATAGTGGAGGTAAGTATATGTTTGTTATTAAAAAAAAAAAAGGAACCTTTACAACCACTTTAATTTTTAATATGAGATTAGCATGTCAAAAAAAAACAAAAAAACGGAGGATCATTTATCCGATAATATCATTGTGTGTACCAGGCATTACAGTATAAGCAACTAACGAGGACAGACAGTTGCTGCCTTCTCCGAGTTCAGTGGAAAATCCAGATGAGGAGACAATAAAAGTGATTTACAATGGCTGATTGGGATCCAGTCTCTGTATTGCAGGAAGGCTGCAGCAATTGGCAGAAATCAATCAGACGGTATTGCCTTATCCACAATCAGTCCAAATTACTCCCAGATAGGACTCCATGTTCTCCACTTTTCTGGACAATTAATCACAAAAAAGTGGTTTATTGTCTCTCCTGAGGTGTTACAGATCAGCACGCCTTAATGGAAGAGTGCAGAGAGATTAGCAAACTGCAGGTCACAATAATTAAATTGTCATTTAACATTCCCCATTTCTCGATCATGTGCTTTTATAACACAGGCTTCCCCGTCTCAATCTGTCACAAGAAAAAACATTACGATTTATTAATGATTTTTTGATTTATACGGTAAGTGGGATTTTATTTGGGGAGATAAATCATAATGACCATTTCCTACAAAACACTGTTATAAAATAAATATGCTTTAAAAAAAAACAACATTTTAAAGAGAACCAGCCACAGCTAAGTGTACCATGTGATCCGGTTGCTGTATTTTTTTATTTTTTATTATTGCATGCACTACTTTTGGTGCAGTCCGCCATAATTTTAGCCAGGCCCAGACTGGCCATAGGGCAAACCGGGCATATGCCGGTGGGCTGCAGCGGCCGCAGGTCATGTCTCTGTAATGTAGGGGGGTCTGTATGGGCTGTATTGTAGAGGGGGCTGTAATGTAGGGGGGTTCTGTACTGTAGGGAGGGGGTCTGCACTGTAGGGAGGTCTGTGTAACATGCAGGGGGTCAAGAACTGTTAGGGAGGTGTCTGTGTAACAAACTGTGGGGGGCTGTGTAATGTAAAGGGGTCCAGAGGTGCAGGGTGCTGTGTAATGTAAAAGGGTCCAGAGGTGCAGGGTGATGTGTAATGTAAAAGGGTCCAGAGGTGCAAGGTGCTGTGTAATGTAAAGGGGTGCAAGGTGCTGTGTAATGTAAAAGGAGTCCAGAGGTGCATGGTGCTGTGTAATGTAAAGGGGTGCAGGGTGCTGTGTAATGTAAAGAGGTCCAGAGCTGCAGGGTGGAAGGCTGTGTAATGTGAAGGTGCAGGGTGCTGTGTAATATAAAGGGGTCCAGGGTGCTGTGTAATGTAAAAGGGGTCCAGGGTGCTGTGTAATGTAAAAGTGGTCCAGGGTGCTGTGTAATGTAAAAGGGGTCCAGAGGTGCAGGAACCCCTCATCCCATCCCGGGCCTATTTCTTGTCCCTGTGCAGGCCTGATTTCAGCCCATTCAAATGAAATGGATCGCATGTGAATCACACAGGAACGCACAGCCCTTAGCGTGTTTAACCTTTTCATACACATTATCAATTTGCCTGTTCAGTTATGTCCTGTAATTGAACCTGTTGGCTTTTTCTAAAACTGAAAAAAAATGATATTCCAGAGAGCTGGAAGGGATGGTGTAATGTAGCAATTATTGTGCAGTGAATATATTCTTTGTAGAGTGTCCCCGGGGCCCCAGGTAGGTGCGTGAATAGAACAGTGTGATGTTCCACTCCAGCCTGTGCCTGCTCTGTGAAATGCATGTTCTGTCTGCCTGCAGAATCATTTGTCTTCACAGACATCTTCATACCTTGATGAATTTCTCTCTTTTCAGGCCCAAAATACCATCAAAGATTAGGCTTACTTTGGGAAAGTGCATTAATGATCCCCCAGACGGTTCTGCGATATCATTAGCTGGACTCCAGCTGAGAAGCGGCATTCATGGAGGACACAGGCAATGATATTTATAATAATATGATCACATTTCTGCTATCTGTCCAGTAACACCGTGGATAGTCTGAAAGAGGTAATGTGCAATTTCCCTAACATTGATAAACTACAACATGCCTTGCCAATAGGGCTGTGGAAATTAAAGATTAATTCCTCGATTAATTGTTAATTTTTTTGATCGATTAAAATTCTTTTGATCGGTACTAGTGATCCAAACGGGTCACCATATGCGGATCGACACACCACGTGATCTGCGGAGCTCCGCTGCGGCCTCGGCCATAGGAAAGGCCACGGCTTTGGCCTAGAACCCGGAGCGGCGGCCATCTTGGTCCACCCGACGGCAGGCCAAGGTGAGCCTAGAGCGGCGCGATGATGTCATCACTCGGCCGGCTTCTCTCTAACCAAGCACTAATCTTCTTATACAGTGGGGGAGATGTCTGTGGATATTACAGTGGGGGAGATGTCTGTGGATATTACAGTGGGGGAGATGTCTGTGGATATTACAGTGGGGGAGATGTCTATATATGGTGGTAATCCGAAAAATGTATGTGCGTTATAATTAACCACTTCAATACAGGGCATTTTCACCCCCTTCCTGCCCAGACCAATTTTTTAGTTTTCAGCGCTGTCGCACTTTGAATCACAATTGCGCGGTCGTGCAACGTGGCTCCCAAACAAAATTGACACCCTTTTTTTTCCCACAAATAGAGCTTTCTTTAGGTGGTATTTGATGACCTCTGCGGTTTTTATTTTTTGTGCTTTAAACGAAAGAAGAGCGACAATTTTGAAAAAAACGCAATATCTTTTACTTTGATTTAACCACTTGCGGCCCGCGCTATAGCCGAATGATAACGTCGCAGTCCCAATAAAAAGTGCAGATCGCCGCCATTTCTAGTAAAAATAAAATAAAAAATAAAATAATAATTCTGTCCCCTATTTTGTAGGCGCTATAACTTTTGTGCAAATCAGTCGCTTATTGCGTTTTTTTTTTTTTTTTTACCAACAATATGTAGAAGAATACGTATCGGCCTAAACTGAGAAAAAAAATGTGTTTTTTTTTTTTTTAAATCGGGCTATTTATTATAGCAACAAGTAAAAAATATTGTATTTTTTTCAAAATTGTCGCACTTTTTTGTTACCACCAAAAGAAAACTCTACTTGTGGGGAAAAAAGGACGTCAATTTTGTTCGGGAGCCACGTCGCAAGACCGCACAATTGTCAGTTAAATCGACGCAGTGCCGGAAGCTGAAATTTCACCTGGGCAGGAGGGGGGTATATGTGCCCAGTAAGCAAGTGGTTAATAAATATCATAATTTATTTTAAAAGAAAAAAAAAATGTTTTCCTCAGTTTAGACCGATATGTATTCTACATATTTTTGTTTAAAAAAACAAAAAAACACAGTAAGAGTATTTGATCGGTTTGCACAAAAGTTCTAGCATCTACAAAATAGGGAATAGAATTATGGCATTTTTTTTTTTTTTTTTACATTGCGGCGGACATATCGGACACTTTTGACACATTTTTGGGACCATTCACATTTATACAGCGATTAGTGCTATAAAACTGCATGGACTACTGTGTAAATGTGACTGGCAGGGAAGGGCTTAACACTAGAGGGCGAAGAAGGGGTTAATATGTTCCCTAAAGTGTGTTCTAACTGTAGGGGAGGGGACTCACAAGGGGAGGAGACCGATGTGTGTTCCTCTGTACTGGCAACACACATCGGTCTCCTCGCCGCTGACAGGACATGAATCTGTGTGTTTACACACACAGATCCATGCTTCTGCTGTGATTGCGATCTGATATGGATGGATGGGGATGTATCGCCATACGTCGGATTTTGGCGGATCGGATCAGATATCAGCGGACATGTCTCCGCTCACATCCAACGCTCCATAGGCATGCATGGAGCAGCGGACAAACCTGACAGACGGACCTGAACGGTCCGACTGCGTGAAAGGGGCCTTAGATACCTTTTAATACTTGCCTGTATTTCTGTCATATAACTGTGCACACATCTGTTACTCATTTGCAAAAAAAACAAACAAAAACAACAACAAAAATGAACTCAATTGAAAACCATTAAGTAACAGAATTTGTGGGCCCTTTTTATTGCCACCTCCACTCCAATTCATAAATCACACATAAGTATCGCCTAGATGCGCTGAACTACAAATAAAACGTTTCGATGACTGACGACCGCAAGCAATGTTGTTCCAAAAGATTAAAACCCGAACGCATCCAGCTTCTAGAAGCTCATCATTCTTTCCTAGTCAGCTGCTCCTGGGGACAGCCGGTGCTGAATACACTTGTCACACACGCAGCAGATTGCTGGTTGAGGCGGCTCACCGGATGGAGATAAAAGGACGCAATATACATTTTCTGCTCACTTCATGCAATATAGATTTTTATTTTCACAGAGATGTACTGAGAAGAGCAAATATATCCAATTACCTTGTCCTAACACTGCAAAATAAAATCTCAGCATGCTGCTCTGACTAAGAATGACAAGATATCTAAACCAGAAAATGGAAATGTCTCACTTGAAAGAGCTTACCTGTCCTTATCTCTTCACATGTTTATATCATGCCTCACAGTGAGAGAACCAAAATGGAGGGTCACATTTCCACCTCAGGCAGAATATGATAGCCAAGCCTTAGACCCCTTTCACACTGCAGAGTTTTTCAGGCTGTACAGCGCTAAAAATTGCGCCTAAATACCGCCTGAAAAACTCCTGCCCAGCCTTCTTAATGTGAAAGCCCGAGGGCTTTCACACAGAGGCGATGCGCTGGCAGGAGAGAAAAAAATCTCCTGCAAGCAGCATCTTTGGAGCGGTGAGAGGAGCGGTATGTATACCGCTCCTTCATCGCTCCTTCCCATTTAAAACTATGGGAAACTGCGGTAATACCGCCCGCAATGCGCCTCTGCAGAGGCACATTGCGGGCGGTATTAACCCTTTATCGGCCATTAGCGGGGGTTAATACCGCACCGCTAGCGGCCGAATCCCGCGGCAATTCCGATGGTATAGCGCCGCTATTTTTGTGGAGGATTAACCCCTTAGGTTCCACAGTGTGTATAATAAGCATGCTTTACTTCATATACAGACTGATTTTACTGTTGTGGGTTTAGCAACACATAAAAAAAAAGAGCTCATTCACTGGCCACATTAATGTTTTTTTTAATGCTGCCGGAGCCACGCATGGGGCCATATAAGTGGCGGCTGGTGCTCAAAATTTTTGGGGGGGCGCAAACGAAAAAAAAAAAAAAAAAGGAATGGCAGCCTCACTGTACCTATCAATTGTCACCACTGTGCCATGCCATCAAATGCAGTCACTGTGCCATCAAAACGCAACCACTGTGCCATCAAAACGCAGCCACCGTGCCATGCCATCAAAACACAGCTACTGTGCCATGCCATCAAATGCAGCCACTGTGCCCCCAATTGTCGCCACTGTGCCCCAATTGTCGCCACTGTGCCCCAATTGTCGCCACTGTGCCCCCAATTGTCGCCACTGTGCCCCCACTTGTCGCCACTGTGCCCAGTACCCCCCCGGCACTTACCTTTATGGCTTCTACGTCCCTCATCCCGCCCTTGATGACGCTTCAGCCAATCAGGTTACCTGATTGGCTGAGACACCTGTCAGTCACCCTCGAACGCACGGCCGATACGTCCCAAGGATGAGCTTCCGGAAGCCGACTACAGCCTCAGGGCTGTACTCAGACAGCCCATCAGGGCCGCTGGCCCTGATAGGCACTTCCCCACAGCCAGTCAGCTTCCCCACAGCCAGTCAGTTTTTAGCTGACCGGCGCTCAATGTCCGGTCAGCTGTATAGTGGGCGGCAGCGGCGAAAATATACAGATTCATACAGTGTATGAATCTGTATATTTTATTGGCTGTGAGCGAGCCAGAGGGGGTGGCTCTCCTGCGTCCCTATGGACGCACTGCCACTGGGCCATATACCTATACCCACATACTCGCCCAGGCTGGGGCACTATGATTTCTCATAGACAGCCCTGAAAACAGTAGCAGGATTATACGCAGCTCACATTATATGTATTGCCCTAACAAAAAAGTACATAAAGATTATGCGACATGTAACATGAAATGCGTAAAGCAATGTTCTCCTGTTGCCATGCATAATAAATACGTTTTTGCATTCCAAAAAAGAGAAGAAAAAAAAGCTGCAATTCACGTCCTGCACAGTATTTCAACTAGCCTCCCATTAAAAATAATGTAGGTAAAGATGTAAACTGGTCTTATGTAGTATTTCTAAGGCCGCGTACACACGATCAAATTTATCTGCTGAAACTGGTCCGCCGATCTCCGATCGTGTGTACGGGCTAGCAGACAGGTTTGTCCAGCGGACGAATTTCAAAGCATGCTTTGAAATTTGTCCGCTGCAAACCCGTCCGTCCGACATGTCCGCTGGTTAGTATGCCTAACCAGCGGACAGAAATCCCCCGCTTGCGCCGAATGGATTTGACGCATGCGTGGAAGTATTTTACTTCCTGGAGTGGTGACGTGGCGGCGTCAACGTCACCGCGTCCTCAGTCAGAGGGGATTTTCGTCCGATGGTGTGTACACGCCATCGAACCAAAATCCGAGGAGACATGTCCGCTGGAATGGGAAAGAAAGAGTAGCCGTTTAGGCTCTCCTTTCCTAATGGGTCCACGGCATGGGCAGGCAGGTCAAATTAAGGTCAGGCCAGGTGGGCTCAGATGGTGGGTTGTGAGGTGGTTAGAGGGTTAATGGCAAGGGCAGGTGCGGCTTAATTAAACCAGCTAGTCAGGGAGGTTCTGAAGGCAGAGGAGTACAGGGCCGTGATTGGATAGCTGGGATCAGGTGCCCGGGTAGAAAGTTCTGGAGCCCGGTTCTAGCCTATATAAGGGTCCAAGAGGGACTGGGCTAGGTGCTGCCGGATCAAATACACAGCAGGAGGAGCTTCCCACCCTACCCGTCGCGGCCGGTTCATGTGGTGGGCTCCCTCGGGCAGGTCGCCTGAGGGGAGTATTAAGAGCTTAATGATAAATCAGCTTGAGTCTCAGTGGCTGAGCTGGGGTTGTTGGTGATGGAAAACTAATTGATTGAGTGATACAAGTTGTGATTTTCAAGTTCGTTATTATCGGAGTTAATTTATTAAAACCAATGAACCAGGCCGTGGCCGAAATTATTTCCAAAATGATTTATGTTTTTTCCACAAATAAACATGTTTCAAGGAATTTTGCTGTCCGCGTGTTTATTCCTATATGCACGATTGTTTTTTAGGCATTATGCATGTGGTCCCAATGGTCCGTCGGACATGTTTGATCGGACATGTCTCCTCGTCTGTACGCGGCCTAAGAGTTCTTCACTTCAAAGCAGTATTCTGCATTAAACTAGAGCTCTGGTTTAGTTAATCGGCTATTAAAATTCACTCACAGGACTCCACAGGTCATATGTCAGCATTACCAGATCACTTTGTAATTCTAAGTGAAACAGTAAAATTTTCTTGTAATGTTGAAAAGAATAAAAATAAAGTGCCTTTTCCAAGCTCCTAGCCAGTGCCATATTCTTTACAGTCAGCAGGGAGGTAAGAGGGTCATAAAAAACTTCTTCCATTTACAGATAGACAATTACACACAATATTACAAGTCATAATTAAGCAACACAGGCTTTTAATACATCAGTGTGCACGGGTAATATTGTTTAATATCAAAGCAAACACTAAAATGGTATAAAGTATACCAATGTAGTACATAATATAGACAAATTTGTTAGGTAATCACCAGGGAGGATCCCCAGCATCAAACAACAGATGTTTGGATTACCTAAAACAACATAATATCAGTGACAAACATACATTTCACAAAGTAGTATACAGTATATCACTCAACCAATTATGTTGTTTTAGGTAATCCAAACATCAGTTTTAGAGCCGGTTCACACTGGGGCGACCCGGGATCCGACTTGAAGACGCCCCAAGTCGCCCGGTCGAGAAAATGAATGAAAGTGAATGGGAGCCGTCTTAATGTACACTACTAAAGTTGCACCGAATTCAGAAAAAAGGGTGCTGTACTACTTCAATCTGACTTCTAGGTGACCTGTACCCATTGATCTCAATGGAGGTCGTCTCCAAGTCGGATAGCTGTTCACAGTAAGGCCCCGTACACACGAGTAAATGTATCTGTTCAAATGGGTCGGACAGACCGATTTGAACAGATCTGTCTGCTGGGACGTATTGGTTTGGTCATGTACACACGATCAAACCAAAATCCCAGCCGCCAGACAGCGCGCAGACGTGGCGGTGACGTGGCGGTGACGTTGACGCCGCCACGTCACCGCACCAGGAAGTAAAACACTTCCGCGCATGCGTCGAAACCATTCAACGCGTGTGTGAGCAGATATGTCTGCTGGTTAGCATACTAACCAGCAGACATGTCGGGCGGACAGGGTTCCCAGCCGACAGATTTGAAAGCATGCTTTCAAATCTGTCGCATGGCCAAATCCGTCTGTTTGCCCATACACACGATCGAATCTGTCTGCTGAAACGGTCTGGCAGACCGTTTCCAGCAGACAGATTTGATTGTGTGTACGCGGCCTAAAGCAACTTTACAGGGGGGGTGCTTTGGGGCAGGAGGGCGCCCTGTGGCCCCCCCACCCCAAAGCACCTTGTCCCCATGTTGATGGGGACAAGGGCCTCTTCCCAACAACCCTGGCCGTTGGTTGTCGGGGTCTGTGGGTGGGGGGCTTATCGGAATCTGGGAGCCCCCTTTAATAAGGGGGCCCCCAGATCCCGGCCCCCACCCTATGTGAAGGAGTATGGGGTACATCGTACCCCTACCCATTCACCTGGTGGTAGAAAAATGTCAATAAAAAAACACTACACAGGTTTTTAAAGTAGTTTATTAGGCAGCTCTGGAGGTCTTCTTCCGACTTTTCCCTTCTGCCGGGCACCACCGCTGTCTTCTTTCAGCTCTTTTACCAGCGGCGGCCCAGTCTTCTCCCTTCTTCCGACTTCGGGGGGTCTTCTTCCGATTTCGTTGGGCCTTCCGACTTCTCCGCTCTCTTCTCCCGCGCTCCGGTTCTTTGTCTCTTCTGCCGGGCACCACCACTTTCTTCTTTCAGCTCCTTCACCAGCGGGGGCCTGGTCTTCTGCGTCGCCTTCTTCTCCTCTTCGATGTTGACTCAACGTTTCCTCCCGTTGTAATGCCGGGTGTGCGGTGCGCGGCGATTTATATAGGCCTCTTATGACGTCACAGTCCCAGCATGCTCCAGGTGGTGATGACATAATTACCCCGCCCCCTTATGTCGTCACCACCCGGAGCATGCTGGGACTGTGACGTCATACAAGGCCTATATAAATCGCTGCGCACCGCACACCTGGCATTACAGCGGCAGGGGGGGGGGGGGGCCTGCTGGTGAAAGAGCTGAAAGAAGACAGCGGTGGTGCCCGGCAGAAGGGAAAAAGAACCGGAGAGTGGGAGAAGAGAGCGGAGAAGTCGGAAGACCCCCCCCGAAGTCAGAGGAAGATCCCCCGTAGTCAGAAGAAGGGAGAAGACCGGGCCCCGCTGGTAAAAGTGCTGTAAGAAGACAGCGGTGGTGCCCGGCAGAAGTCGGAACAAGACCCCCGAAGTCGGAAGAAGACTCCCGGAGCTGCCTAATAAACTACTTTAAAAACCTGTGTAGTGTATTTTTATTGACATTTTTCTTTCACCAAGTGAATGGGTATGGGTACGATGTACCCCATACTCATTCACATAGGGTGGGGGGCCAGGATCTAGGGACTTATTAAAGGGGTTTCCCAGATTCCGATAAGCCCCCCGCCCGCAGACACCGACAACCAACGGCCAGGGTTGTCGGGAAGAGGCCCTTGTCCCCATCTACATGGGGACAAAGTGCTTTGGGGTGGGGGGCATGTTGAGGGCATGCCGCCTGGTACGGCTCAGGAGGGGGGGGCGCTCGCTCGTCCCCACCTATTCCTGACCGGCCTGTGTGCTCAGATAAGGGTCTGGTATGGACTTGGGGGGGACCCCCACGCCGTTTTTTTCAGCGTAGGGGGTTCACCTTGAAATTCATACCAGACCTAAGGGCCTGGTATGCCCCTGGAGGGGGAACCAATGCTGGTTTTTTATTTAACATTTGGCGTGGAGTTCACACCTGGGCGACTTCCTGTAAAGTTGCCTCACTGTGAACAGGGATCCGACTTGGAGGCGACTTCCACTGAAATCAATGGGTACAATTCGCCTCCAAGTCAGATTAAAGTAGTACAGGAACCTTTTTTTGAGGCAACTAGGGGCGACCTGAAGTCGCATACCAGGTCGCCATAGTGTGAACCGGCTCGTAGAAGCACAAAACAATGATTTTCAGGTGGTCAGCAATGGTAGTCCTCATATTTATCTTATGACAGGTTTAGGAACCTTTATCTATGAAAACCTGTTCTGAGCTGCTGAAAGTGCTGCATCTGAGCTCTACACATATTAGAAGTACTTCAATTACCGGTACTTCCTCTATGGTAAGGACTATTCACAGATCATCCACCCAAGGGACAAATAAGGAACCACAAATCACAGAGTCTAATGTTGCATCTCACAGCATAGAACATCTAGTGGTGCTATTTCATGAACGCTATGATATACAGAACAGCGATATACAGCGATTATAGTATATACATATGCATTGTGTTGCTGCAGTGTGGGTGTTTTTACATATGACTCATGCCATGAAATGCAGCAATATAAAATCAGATCATATACAGAGCTCCAAGATCATTTATATCACAAAATTATACATTTCAGCCTCACTGTATCAGCCATATCCAAATGATGGGTCGCATACTTAGAGGAAACTCTATAAATATATGGATTACCTGCAAATGTATGAGCATCCAGCACATTTTAGTGCTGCTCAGGGGAATATTTATGAAGCAGTATGCCCTGGTTCACACTAATGCGGTGTGGGAAACGCCGTGATTCCTCTATTTTTTTCAGCACTGCATAGCAATTACACTGTGTTCATGCGACCTGCAGTGAGTGTCAAAAGGTAAAAAATTAAAAATTAAAAGGTAACTAGACCTAAAAGAAGGTCACAAAACGTAGTGCCTTTGCCTGAACCAGATCGCATTGTGATCCGTTTCCAGTGCCAACAAAATAAGCCGCCCACACCGTTTTCATGCAGACGCAGTGCGAGATTTGAGCCATTAAAAACGAATGAGCTCAAATCGCACCGCACAGGATCGCATGTGATTTGCACAGGGATGCACTGCGATTCCTGTGCAAATCGCATGCGGTGTGAACAAGAACTAAATGTGACTTTCACCAAACATTCACTGGTAGTGATTAAATATCTGTCTTTCAAAACACAAGCACCTTGAAGATTTGGTAAAAGAATCACTGCTTTTTCTCTTAGGGCCGGTTCACACTTCTGCATGGTGGAAGATTGCATGTGATTCGCACGGCACTGCAAATCACATGTGATGTTTGTGCGATGCAAATTCAGCCATACAGATAGTATGGCTGAATTTGCATTCAGACCAAAATCGCACAGGACCCTTTTTTCGGTCCGCAGCAGAATCCATGCGATCCGATTCCTGTCCCAATTTGCAGATCGCACTGCAAACTGATTTGGGGGTGTCATTAACTTTTAATTGACACTCCCAGCAGTTCGCGTAGAGCAGTGTGAACTTCCGCCGAGAGACATGCGATGCGGGACCCGCAGTAGATTCGCAGGGTGCCCGCATTGTAGCAGTGTGAACCGAGCCTTAGGCTCACTTCACACTGATGCGACAATCCCTCCAACTCTGTAGCACTTGTCGCATTAGAAGTCGGACCCCATTCTATGCAACGGAACCCTTCTAATCGCTGTGACTTGAATCGCTCCAACTTAGAAAAACTGACTTTTGCTCAGACTTTGGTACGACTTGCAATGACTTCTGTTAACCACTTCAATACCCAGATATATACAATTGACGGCCTGAGATGGGATCTACCATCCTAAGTGGCCGTCAATTGACGGCCTGGGCTTTGCGGGTGGATATCTGAATGATGCCTGCAGCCAGAGGCATCATCCAGATATCCTCTTCTTCAGCCGGCGATTCTGCACAATCTAAGAACAATCATAATAGTGGCGGTTTCCGCCGCTTGATCGTTCTTACAGGCCGCGGGAGGGGACATCCCACCCCCCTCCCGCCGCCATCCGGTGCTTCTCCGGGCTCTCCCGTGCCTTCGGGGGCCCGGAGAACGAATCGTTGGCGTCGGCAGGAAGCATAGAGATGACTGGTGACCAGATGGTCACCAGTCATCTCTATGACCGTCGGAGGACCCGGGTGTGATGTGATGACGTCACACCCGGGTCCCCGTAAGTAAACAAAGCCGCGATTGCAGCTGTAAGCCACCATTCATGAGATTGGTGAATTTTTTTTCACGATCTCATGGTTTCCAGCCTGGAGGAGAGATGTGAGGTCTTATTGACCCCGCATCTCTTCTTAAAGAGGACCTGTCACACACATTTCCTATTACAAGGGATGTTTACATTCCTTGTAATAGGAATAAAAGTGAAAAAAAAATGAAAAAAAGTGTAAAAATAAATAAAAACATAAGTAAAAAATAAAAATAAAAGATAAAAAAAAAAATTAAAACGCCCCTGTCCCCGATAGCTCGCGTGCAGAAATGAACGCACACGTAAGTCCCGCCGACATTTGTAAACGCGGTTTAAACCACATAAGTGAGGTATCGCCGCGTGCGTTAGAGTGCCAGCAACAAATCTAGCACTAGATCTCCTCTGTAAATCTAAACTGGTAACCTGTAAAAAAATAAATAAAGCGTTGCCTATGGAGATTTTTAAGTACCGAAGTTTGGCGCCATTCCATGAGTGTGTGCATAATTAAAGCGTGACATGTTGGGTATCCATTTACTCGGTGTAACATAATCTTTCACATAATACAAAAAAATTGGGCTAACTTTACTGTTTTTGTTATTTTTTTAATTCATGAAACAATTTTTTTTTACAAAAAAAAGGCGTTTGAAAAATGATTGCGTAAATACCGTGCGAGATAAAATGTTGCAATGACCGCCATTTTATTCCCTAGGGTGTCTGCTAAAAAAAATATATGTTTGGGGGTACTGTGTAATTTTCTAGCAAAAGAATGATTATTACATGTAGGAGAGAAGTGTCAGAATAGGCCCGGTATGGAGGTGGTATAAAAGCCCGGTATTGAAGTGGTTAAAGAAGTCGCATGCAAGTAGTGCCGAAGTCACGCTAGGGTCCGGACATTAAACTTTTTCTTCAAGGCGGGGATTTTTTTTTATTGCTTTCCTGATGACTGGTGTCAGAGAGGAACCTTTAGCAGGAAGATCTCCATGGCTTATCTCTGACCCATGCTTCACAAAAAAAAATCCAGCAGTCACCAGTACAAAATATAAATGAAAGTTCTAAAAAAAAAAAAAAAGTACCCCTTCTACATAAGAGCCATGTGGATGGAGTTGGGAGCTAACTGGTGATGCAATGTGCCAACAGCTATAGATAGATTTACGCTTTTTTTTCTGTTTTATTGGTATGAGCCCTTACCCAATCCTCTGTTATGCACGGGGTGGATAAAAATCGATGATTTAAAAAAGAAAACTTTTTTTCTTTTTTTTTTTTCAGATTTTGTTTAATAAAATGATTTTGGAGTAAAAATCTATCTAAAGATAGTTTTCTATTTAAGATACATTAATAATTTGGTTTATTCAGCATGAAATGGAGCTTAGGTATGTAGCATGAGGCTGTCTATCCTGCAATATTTAAATTTTTGGTAAACCTATTCAATGAATCCAAGCTCTGCAAGCTGAAATAACATGCACTGGCAATGTTATTGTTTTAATTAAATAAAAGAATTTAAGTAGTTCTCCGACTATGTGGGATTAACCTAAAATCAGTTCTGATATCGTCGTTTTACTAACCCAGGGGTGGGCAAACTTTTTGACTCGAGGGCCGTAATGGGTTCATATATTGGACCCGAGGGCCGGAGCAAGAGTGGATGGACGGTGTGTATGTGTGAATTAATATAAATTATATTTAAATTTGTAACATTAAATGTTTTTTGATTAATTTAAGGTAGAAAAGCATAAAAAGAGTTATTTTACAAAACTACAATTGATGGCACAGTGGCTGTGTTTGATGGCATGGCACAGTGGTGACAATTGATGGCACAGTGATTGCTTTTGATGGCATGGCACAGTGGCTGCATTTGGCATGGCACAGTGGTGAAAATTGATGGCACAGTGATTGCTTTTGATGGCATGGCACAGTGGTGACAATTGATGGCACAGTGGCTGCGTTTGATGGCATGGCACAGTGGCTGCATTTGGCATGGCACAGTGGTGACAAATGATGGCACAGTGATTGCTTTTGATGGCATGGCACAGTGGTGACAATTGATGGCACAGTGATTTCTTTTGATGGCATGGCACAGTGGTGACAATTGATGGCACAGTGGCTGCGTTTGATGGCATGGCACAGTGGTGACAATTGATGGCACAATGGCTGCGTTTGATGGCATGGCCCAACAGCTCTGGACCCCCTGCATGTTACACAGACACCCTTCAGTTTACACCCCCTTCAGTGCAGACACCCCCCTTAGTGAAACCCCCCTCAGTGCAAACACCCCCTCCCCATTCAGTACCTCAGATCAGCGCAGCGACGATCACGGCACATGGACAGAAGGTCCCCTCCGTACACACAGAGAGGGGGAGGTGGCAGCAGCTTCACTCGGCTGTGCCTGTGTGATGAGCACTGCTAACAGGCCGTGGCTGTGAGAGGAGTTGATGGATGGTTTCCCTCTGTGTCACCCCCGCAACCCCCCTCCTCTTGTACCGCGGCGCTGGGCAGGTAGATAAATTTCACTCCGACCCCACCAGTGTGTGGCGTCCCGCCCCTCACTTAGTATGCCTCTGGTGGCACCGCCCTCTCAGAGGAATTCCCCAATCCCACTAGGCGAGAGGCGGCCGGAGACGGAGCGCCCACAGCCTATCTGCGCTCGCCTCGCCTTGCTCCAGCCCCCTTTGAAGCATAGGCCACAAAGCCGCGGCCTCAATTAGCGGTGATCGCGGCAAGAGGAGATCGCCGGTGGGGGCTGGATTAAAAGGTCTGCCGGGCCGTATACGGCCCGCGGGCCGTAGTTTGCCCATCGCTGTACTAACCTGACAGTTTATTAAATAGGAGACCTTCATTTTGTTTGCAAATATTAAAGTGGAGTTCCACCCAAAAGTGGAACCTTCGCTTTAAGGCCTCCTCCCCAGCTCCTGTTTGTGAGACTAAGATTTTGGGGAGGAGGGGGAGAGCAGTTACCCAGTTTTGACAGGTACCTGCTCCCACTTGCATTCCAGCCACCTTAGCCGATCAGAAGCAGAAGTTCTCCCTCCTGAAGTGCTCTGGGACACATGACAGGTCCTAGAAGACTTCGGGACCAGTCACAGAGCGCAGCGCCGCTCACGCACCATGCGCATTGACCACCCGGTTGTGAAGCCCATAGTAGAGATGCTGCTGAGGGAAGACACTGGGAGAACACACAGCATGGGAGAACGCACCGCTGGATCGTGGGACAGGTGAGTGGCTGATTATTAAAAGTCAGCAGCTACACTTTCTGTAGCTGCTGACTCTTATTAAACAAGAAAATGAGTGGAACTCCGCATTCTAACTACCAGCAAGAATAAGTCTTTACATTTAAAGGGCACCTGTCATTTCAGATCCACCATGGCAGCGTATGTTAGCGGGAATCCATTCACCTGCTGCCGCCACGTCCCTCACCTTGTGTCACTGCCCCATCACCAGCCATCCCATTAAAGCGAGGTTCACACAAAAAGGAACCTCTGCTTTTTGGATCCCTCCCCCCCCCCTCCGGTGTCACATTTGGCATCTTTTAGGGGAGGGGGTTCAGATACCCATCTAAGACAGTATTTGCACCACTTGTGGGTTCTGACTCCCGCGGAGCCAGCCCCTGCACGTTTCAATACAACAACCCCCCCCCCCTGCTGTCTTCTGGGAAACACTGTTCCCAGGAGAGTGCGGGG
The DNA here is from genome assembly GCA_029574335.1 of Rana kukunoris. Taxonomy (NCBI): domain Eukaryota; kingdom Metazoa; phylum Chordata; class Amphibia; order Anura; family Ranidae; genus Rana; species Rana kukunoris. The sequence goes on along the minus strand of CM056053.1, from coordinate 63,706,645 downwards.
ACCAGTGACACGATCCTCATGCTTGCGCATAGGGAATCGGGCAGTGAAGCCGCAGGACAGAGATGACAGTTGCTCTTTAAAAATTATGATTTTAAAGCGGTTTGATTTAAAAAAAAATCCATCCTGGTTATGCCCAGCACAAGACCTTTCCGGCACCCCTGTGTTACAGCAGTGTTTTAATTGTGGCTGGTCCTGATGTCATTAGGCCCAGTGCAGGCTCCCATAGACAAGGAACAGTCCACCGTTGGACTGGGGGAGCGCCGTTTTCTGACGGATTGAAGGATCGGGTGAGTGTACACACAGCTTTATTAAGGAAGTGTGGCATACACATGTATACGCCAGCAAAAAAAAAACTGACCAGCGTCACAGATTTTCTTTTTTGTACTAATCTGTGTGTGGCACAAGTTTACGTAATACACATCTGTGTGTACAGGCCCATTAAAAACAACAGGCTGCATTGGTATCAGTAAAAAATAAAGGCCTGATTGCCTAAAAACAAGGCAATTTTAGGAGTCTGTGTGCAAGCGGTTATATATGTATTTCATTTGTGTTTAGAGGTTTTCCAGAAGTTCAGATTTAAAAACACTCAGTGACCAACAGGAGCATTTACTTACCTGTACAAATCTGTAAGCAATACCGCCCCCCGAACTTGGGGGGGGGGGGGGGCGAAGCCCATCCCTCGGGTGTAGCATTTAATTAGGCAGAAACAAATCAATAGGAAACTTGCGCTATTGCAATTGCCACACTGATTAGCAGACTGCATCACTTTTTGAAACAATTACTGCCATCTGTCAAAATCCATCACTAATTCATTAGAATGGCTGGATTTCCTAATGTACATATCTGATTATCTGCACAGGAGAGGATCCTAGGCGATTAGGCATCCAGAGCCAGCAAGAGAAATGACTGCTTAATAAAAGGGCGGCGAGGAAAGCAGCCCCGCTGTCCAAATGGAATTAGTGGTGTTAACAAAGCACACACATATTATGGGAATAACGAACCCTCTGCTGTAATGGAAAATAATATTACAATGCGCCGCACAGTTACTTGACCGAACACGGGCACAAGGCCGTAACACGAACATAGGTCACTGACCTGCCAGCAGCTTTCTAATATTCTTCTTACTTCACAATAGAGAATATATTATTCACTAAATTGGCCATTCCGTATGAAACAGAAAAATTCTCCCAGTACGTGATCGATGCACTAAACCAGTGATCTCCAAACTGCGGCCCTTTGCTTGCTTTTATACGGCCCTTGGAATACTATTTCATCAACTGATACCATCTTTGGGTATAATTCCTCCCACTGACACCCATGGAAGGGGGCACATTTCCTCCCATTGACACCAACAATGGGGCACAATTCCTCTTAATGACACCAATGATAGGGCCCATGACAACAACAATGGTGCATAATTCTTCACGGTGACAACAATGGGGCACAATCCCTCTCAATGACACCATGATAGGGCCCAACGACATCAACAATGGGGTACAATTCCTCCCATTGACACCAGCAATGCTGCACAATTCCTGTCAATGATTACCATGATAGGGCCCAATGTCACCAACGATGGGATACAATTCCTCCCATTGACACCAACAATGCTGCACAATTCCTCTCAATGATACCATGATAGGGCCCAATGTCACCAACGATGGGGTACAATTCCTCCCATTGACACCAACAATGGCGCACAATTCCTTCAATGCCACCAACTATAGGGCACAATTCCTCTCAATAACATCAACAATGGGGCACAATTCCTCGCAATGCCACCAACGATAGGACCCTATGACAGGTACAATCCTTCCCATGACAACACCAACAATGGGCCACAATCCCTCTGAGGCCGCGTACACACAATGAGACATGTCCGCTCAAACATGTCCGAACGGACCGTTTGCAGCGGACATGTCTCATCGGATTTGGTCCAGATGGCGTGTACACACCATCAGACGAAAATCCCCTCTAGCTGAGGACGCGGTGACGTGGCAGTGACGTTGACGCCGCCACGTCACCACTCCAGGAAGTAAAATACTAATCCATTCAAAGCATGCATAGACAGCTATCTGACGGACATGCATCCTCCGGCAGACAAATTTCAAAGCATGCTCTGAAATTTGTCCGCTGGGAAAACATGTCCGATAGCCTGTACACACGATCGGAGATGTCTGCTGAAAACGGTCCGTCGGACCAGTTTCAGCAGATAAATTCGATCGTGTGTACGCGGCCTCAATGACACCAACGATAGGATCCAATGACCTCAACAATGGGACACAATTCCTCTCAATGATGCTAACAATGGGGCACGATGACAAAACGATGGGCACAACTCCTCCCACTTATATACCAATAATTTTATAATCCTGAACCAGCATGCAGCCAGTGAAGTCAGAACTCCTGGCCATACTGGGAATACACTGCATATACGCATTGTATATTTCTCCCACCATACTGAGCTGTATTCTGTGCCTGAGCGTGTCATTGGGTATCTATATATATGCAGGGCTGTTTACAAAGCTTGTATCTTTCCATGGAAGCTGAGAACTGATGTGATGACATTCAGCTTCATTAGCAGCTCGGCACACACACACACCTGACATATTGGAATCAAGTAACAGCTGACAGCCAGGCTTTAAGGTAAGACACAGGGAATGCGGTATTTGCATGGCGCTTTCAGCTGCAAAGCAGGAAAAGTGCCTTCCAAACCTCATCTCCATGCTATGGCCATTAGGCTACTTTCACACTGAGGCGCTTTACAACGCTAAAAAATACAACTCTACAACGCTAAAAAATATAAGCGCCTCTCCTGTCACTCCAGTGTGAAAGCCCTCGGAGAAGTGCGCTGGCAGGACGCTTAAAAAAACCCTGCAAGCCGCATGTTTGAGGCACTTTAGGAGAGGTGTATACACCGCTCCCAAAGCCCCTCTACCCATTGAAATCGGCGATTTGAACCCTTTTTCAGCGGCTAGCGGGGTTTAAAAGCGCCCCGCTAATGGCCAAAAAGCAACGCTAAAACGACGGTAAAGCGCCACTAACAATAGCGCCGCTTTTACCGCCAAAAAAAAGAAAAAATTGACAATAAAAATGTGCTCGCACGCAGAAGCGAATGCATACGTTTAGTCCCACCCACATATGAAAACGTGAGGTGTCGCCACGAAAGTTAGAGCGAGAGCATTAATTCTAGCCCTAGACCTCCTCTAGAAACTCTAAACATGTACCAGTAAAAAATTGTAAAGCGTCGCCTATGGGGAATTTTTCAAGTACCGAATGTTTGGCACCATTCCACGAGCGTGGCAAGTGAAGTTTGTGCAA